>JAHWFP010115700.1:0-83204 GCA_023313725.1 Lithobius niger | reverse complement strand
CCCCCCCCCATAAGAAAATTACCTCTCCCTCTGATAAGTTGTGCGACCCAATACTGTATTATGAAGTACTGAAATACCACGTATGATATGGCACATATCCTGAGTTTGGAATGGAAACGGTGAATCATTACGAGGTATTTAAGAACTGTTTACCCCAAACCTGGGGGGGGGGGGCTGTAACTAAAGACTGGTGCATTTCCGGACCCATGTTTATAGGACTTTTTCTTCTTATCTTTGATCACACAGCGGACCCTCAAAATATTTGACACCAATTTCCGAACACCCTGTATATCAACTCTTCGTATTTTGTTAATTTCAAAGCTAGATTATTCCCTCATTGGAGCAGGCAGTGCTGCCAAGAGGTCAGGGGTTATGGCTTTAAATTATTTGTGGGTCCCTTCCCCATTAAGGTTTGTAAGCAATCTGAGGCTTTTATTTTTGCAATTTGTGACTTTTACGTGTGAATCTGAATATACATTCATATGCAGGGACCCTCATAACCCAGGGACAGTGTGTAACTAACTTAAGATGCTCAACATCTTTCTGGAAGTTTTATTCTTGCCTAACTGGTGAGAAGGGTTCTCTTGAAGCACGTTTTTTGGAACCGAAGCCGAATTCCCCGTCTGCCAAACTCGCCTGCTCGGCGGTGGATACAGAGAAAGGCCAGTGTTTTGGGGGTGGGCGTAGCGAAAGGGTCTTGCTGTCAATAACCAGCTTTTTTACTCTTGCAAAAGGATTTAGAATTTGGAGTATTTTTCTTAATTCCAAAAGCTTAAAACTCCTTAAAAATTTGTAGCTACGTGAATCCTACAAAGAGAGAGAAAAATTAGTTTGATGCAATTTTTTTTTCCAGTTTTTACTAAAAATGTTAGACACTGAAGTTTATTTGCATTGAATACTTTTTGCCTCGTTTTTTTTTATTTTAACCAAAAATGTCAGCAAGGAACTGTTGCTTGTAGCAGGGAAAGTAGCTAAAGAATAAAGCAAAATACCAGGATAAACCGTTACCTGCCATGAGACACTACCTACCGAAACCATCAACCTAATCCATCAAAACTTAGAGACATTTTCGTATGGTACCACCAAATACACCAGCAACCTCAACACAAGTTTTTTAAATGTCTAAAATAGAGGCAAACTACTTCATAACTTGCTTGTAAACATTTATTACACAGTAAACATATCCATTCATAAATTTTTTTTTTTCTTTTGTTCTAAACATGTCGGTTCACCGGAAGTGATTAGGGCATGTTTCAACGTGACTGGTGGATCCATCCGAAGTTAGAAAGTTAGGATTGTTGTTGCTGTTTACCCAACAATCACTTGCAAATCCATCAGTTCCGTACAGGTTCAACGTCACTTCCCTTCTTTGGGACACACTGTGGCTACGACTGCCTTTCCAGACGTCAAGTGTGGAGCCAAAGTGTCTGCAAACTGTTGATGTTTTCGGCGATTAGGTTGGTGGTTTTGGAAAGTTGTGATAGTTCATCGCACTATGTTGCACAATTGCACCACTTAACAACTCTGAAATAAATAAGTAAATTGACTGTGGGCTGAGGGCGCCTAGTCACAAAATGGAGCATCACATTGGCTTGTACTGCATATCCATAACATAGGGATGAAGTAATACTTGAGTAGTCGGATCGGAACTAAATCCACTTGTCGTACCTTATTGGTTCTTTAAACCAAAACAAACAATACCAGACTTTGGAATGAAATCACAAACCAGAATGCAGATGGCAAAACCAAAAACGTTCGTCAATTTTAGTTCGAGTTGTTAAGGACGTTAATAGAGAGGTTATATCCATTAACATCGACATTTGAATAGGTTTAGGAGAGATGATGCCTGCACTGGGGAAAAAAGGGGCTGCAGCGAAAACCTAGTCGCAAGCGGTATTCGGTACCACTCTGTCACTTTCCGGAATGTTGAGGTGCACCTCTTATCACGCATTGCAACGGTAATCTCTATTATACAGTATGTCCCAGAAGTCCGGTCCACCCAAAATAAAGGGTTATATTAATGCCAAAGGAGTATCCATCACAATTGCCGTGCACGCACACCGCCGTGCACTACCGCCGTGTTCGTCGTACACGTGTTTGTGGGTTGGAATGTTGCACTCATCAGTTTCTCTCTTAAGAGTGCTAACCAGGAGGAATGTCCCTGTAATTGTAGATACCTGAGAGGTATCTGAAGGCATTCTGCCTTCCCCCAGGACACCACGTAACGTTCCAATAAATCTTCACCTGCAATAATAAAGGTAAATCAGTGTAGGCTAGTAGGAATACATAGTCAGACGAAAAGAAAACTAGTAAAATTAAAATATTAAATATTAGAAAGGGGTGGCTGGATTCAAGGAGAGTTAGGGACTACCAGTTATTCCCTTGTGAATTTACCAAGGAGAGACTTACTAGATCGGATTTATGATCACTTAGCCCGAGGAAAAAGTGACTTCATATGGTCGATTTAATCCGTTTTAATAAACACAGGCCACACGCAGCTACAGGAATAATTACAGTGCGTCAACTCTTACTGGAGGAAACGAACATTAAAGATTGTAGGCTTTCCTCTGAAAAACCACCATTTCTAGTCAAAGAATAATTCCAACGTCCTTTACCGTTTTTAACTCTTGTAAACAAATAGTAGAAGAAATAGTACATGTCATGCATGGTTTTGTACCACCCTCTTTATTATCAGACGTTGTTGCATTCAATAAAGGACTCTTTCGTGTTTGACAATTTATGTTTGTAGTGTTTGGGACGGTGCCTTACAGCCCTTTTAAAAAGAAACGGAAAAACTACATTTATACAAATTAAGTAAGATATGTTAATTATTACCACCAATGCATCGTCATCTAATGACAAATAATTGCACCATATGAAGTGTTGCAAAACTGTGCTAGAGTACAAACTTGTTGCTGTTAGATAGCTATCTGGATCTAGAAAACGAAAAACGATAATAAACTTTGAAATCAAACAGTGCTCTCTTTGGAGGCTTGACTTGCTTCCAGCCGTAGCTATGGCGACAGAAGGAGAGGAGGACTATTATTCTAGGTAATTACAATAAGTAATTCTAACACATGGCTGAATAGCAGCCATCTTGAATTAAAGATGGCCACTAAAAAGCATGTTGTTTTATATCAACCTAAATGCTTAGGAAGGTCGAAGTTAATTTTTTTTATTTTTTATTATTGACGCAAGTCTTTTGTGGAATGGTGGATGTAGAATATAAAGAGAAAGCAGTTGTATAGATAGTTGATCACGATCCATTCTTCGCAACAGCTAAATTTAAGCTTATTTGGAAGGAAAAAGGATCAATATCCACTCGTAACGTGTGGACTCTCGTTTTTGATTAGAGTGTAGCTAAATTAGTCTAAAATTACTTTGATCTCCCATTCAGTAACACCTCCTAGGTGGAACGTAAAATGGTTTTATGGAGTGGATGGTGGCACTTGTTGGTCTCATAAACAAGTAAAAAAAAAAAAAAAGAATTTTGTTGTGCTGGATCCTCTTCATTTTCACTGCAAACATTTTTTTCTTGATATGCTAGCGATGCATTCTAACGAATTTTTTTTAATGGTTTGTAAAAAAAGGTGTGTAGTGCCATTTGACTTTGATCTCTCTTCTTCCAAGTCCTTCAGTTATTATTCCTAAGATTAAATACTGCGAGAAAATTAGGCAAAACTAGGATTCTTTAAGTTGTTTGGGAGGATGAATTATTCCCGGTGATGGATATGTCAATGACTGAGATGCATGTTAGCACACTCGCAGAGCCCTCATCAGCAGTAAGGAGCTAATCTTCAAATAACTACCTACCAGCTTGCTACTATCAGCGATGATCGTTACTTAGAATACTGTTGCTAAAAAGAATCACGTCGCAGTGAATTTACGTTTAAACGAAAATTTTTGTCTACGCGATCTTTGTCAAGTTTGAACTGAATGAGAGGCACCAAAACGATTGAGCCCAAACGGTCACAGCTCAGTGGCCCTGTCATGAGGGCTGTCAGTAACAACTGCCGACATATGTTGTCTGCACATTTTTTTAGTATTTCATCAGCGCTGTAGTCGTGCCACAAGACCTCACACGCAAATAGCACAACACAGGAGCAAAGCAGTCTGTCAGAAACGCTCCTAGTTCCGAACACCCCAATTACATACAAAAATTTCAAGTACGCCGTAAAAAAAGTAGTTGTATGATTGAAGTTAAACTTTACTTATTAAAAGGTACACGGATAAAAAATTGATGATTTTTAATTGAAATAATCAAATGAACAATTGAGAAAATTGCATCCGTTTAAGTGCTGTTGCGCTACACATTTTAAATACATGATTCGTAAAGCATAATAGCACTTAAACAGGTGCAATTTTCTGAATTGTACGATTGATAATTTCAATTAAAAATAAATCATCAGTATTTATCCATGTACCTTTTATCATTTAAAGTGTAACTTCAATCATATAACCTCTTTTATACGGGATACTTGACGTTTCTGTTTGTGTAATCCGTGTACCTTTTTTACGGCCATGGCGACGTGCCGCAAAGGTTTATGCATGCAGTCGATTGTTGCTGCCCACTTTGAAATAATTCAACTCAGCTCTGAAAGCCTGCATCTACGAAATAAATACGCCATTCTATCGTTTCTATATTGAAGCCACCTACCAACACTAAAATAGTCACCCTTGGAATGCGTCATAATGTGGAGGAATCTGCGGACAATTGTCGATGAGACTGGTTAGTTCAAAAGGGCGTCTTTCGCTTTAGTTGTTGGTTGAACTGGAATCAAAGTCACACCTCCGTGAGTTTTGCTATCAGGACATGCCACAAAGCGGACAACTTCCACAACTAGGCATTTTCCATCGGCCACGAAGTAAACGTATTCAGGACGTTCTTCAATATTGCCCACCACGACCTGAAACCAATTTAAAAAATAACTTGTGGAGCAAAGGTACACTTGACAGCGACTGGCCCTGCTTGTATGAACAAGTTGTCCAACTGTTTAAACGTTGTTCTATTATTTAATGATAACTTTGATGATTGTCTTTTAAAGATACACAGATAAAAGTTTTAAAAAATACAAATTTATCGTTTATTTCATGCTAATCTTATGAAAATTGAATCTCTGCCTACTAGGGGATTCAATCCCGGGATCTGGAATCTTGGGAGCCCGGGATCTCTGTAATTGTTTAGTAAAAAAATAAATAAACCGGAATTATTGCTACCTAAATCCATTTTTCCGGGATAGAAAAAAGCTAAATTCTTGTAAAAAAGTTAATAACTCTTTTTTCCCCTGTGAATTTAATGTTCCCTTCATCTGGTCTATAGACTCGCGTCGGCCTACTAATACATCTTAATTCTAGTTCAAGGTTGGAACCGAAAAATTCTTCAGTGTCCTTGCAGTACCATCAAAGAAAATGGAAAAAGTTAACACACAATTACAAACGCACACAAAAAAATACTAAAGAGTGTATTTTGTTTATTTGCCCCGTTGCTTCAGGGAAATGTGTTGATGCCAGCGTCATTGAATAACTTAATGTAGTCTTGTAGGTGATTGGCTGTAGGTATTAAGTGATTATGAACAGGTGGTTTGGTTAAATGAATACAAAGTGTTTCCAAGTTTTCGCGTGTTTTGGTGTGAGGAATTTAAAATAAAATTTTTGTTTGCGAAATTTCAGGTTCATGCCCTGTTATTTGAAAGTGTTGAACCAGTGAGTTTCCTTGTTTCATTAATTTAAAGTTTGATTTGTGGGAACTAAGTCCTTTACATTTTTCCTGTGTACTTTGGCCTACATAGGTGGCTGTTCATCCAGAATGGGCACAAGGTATGCTATAAATGGTGTCTTTTGTAAATCTGGCAGGAATATTGTAGTACTGGTATAGGGAGGGGAGGGGAGGGGGGGGGGGGGCTGAAGTTGGATGTGAAGAGCGCGGCTACTTTTAATAACAAGGCGCACATTATCAGTGTATAACTTCTTGCGAAGTGGTTCAGTAACTCCCCTTATGTAAGGCTCAACAAGAAATCCGGTTTTACGTTGTTATTTCCGAGAGGTGGAGAGCCAATTAAAGTTATTATATTTACTGATAGCTGGTAACGGAAACCCATTGCTAAGGTACTTATGGAAGATGTATTTGAATTCTTCAAGCAAAACAAGCTTTTTGGTGGAATGGGAATAAATTCGGCGCAGCTCCTTTTTTAGCCAAGCTACTAGATAAATTGGGTCTGTGTATGATTGAAAGTTATTAGTCTTGGTTGTTTGGGTTGGCTTACGAAAATGAATAGTTTCAACTCTATTGTGGCTATTCGTAAAGATTGTAATATCAAGAAAAGCAAACAAAAATATTATTTTAAATTCCTCACACCAAAACACGCGAAAACTTGGAAACACTTTGTATCCATTTAACCAAACCATCTGTTCATAATCACTTAATACCTACAGCCAATCACCTACAAGACTACATTAAGTTATGCAATGACGCTGGCATCAACACATTTCCACCAATCAAAATCCAGGGACCCACTATTTAAAGCATTGCCGAACGAATTCTCTCTCATTCGACCAGCAGACTTGGGTGAGTTAAGTGTGACTGTTGGCACGTTCTTTCGAATTGCGCTGACTTTTATTTGGTTTTAGTTTTTAGCATGGAACGTTGCATCTTTATGACTTGTAAGTTTTATTCCCATGGCCCTGCTCTGCTGTTATTTTATTAATTTTTATTTTTATTTTTAAGTTGTTTGACATGTTTTAAACCCTTCACCTGAAAACGGTTCCGACCTTGTAACCGAAACGTCGCGATTTCGTTGTTTCACCAGCACTTGATGGCTACTCTGCGTGTGTTTTTAATTACTAAAATTCTTTTTAATTATCTGCTTTTTCTTAATGCTTTATGACATTAATAGACCACGATAGTGTTGTACTGTTATTGCAAATAAAATTTAGTTTTAACTAATATAAGGGAAACCAAGTCAAACAAAACCATAGTAATACTCAAGCCGTAGTAATACAATAGTCGTAGTAAAACAATAGCCATTGTAATACAATAGCTACAGTAATAAGTCTTCAGTCTTAGGTAAAATATTAATGGTGCTTTTATAGTTTTGTCCCAAAAGCGTTTTATTTTTTGACGTTCTCCAATCACGTTGTAAGGTTAGCTGAGCTCAATTCCATAGTTTTCTTTTCTTCAAACTGATCCGCCAAAGAAACAATTTATCACGAGTAGATTCTTAATTGTGACGTTGCTTTATTCTTGGCCAATCCCCTGTGCTTGTTTAAAAATACACGAAAACGCAGAAACTGTGATAATGCAACATCCCCTTCCGATGAAAGATATTATTTTAGGCGGAGAATAGGGGCGTGAGCATTTAATCTGCAACATTACCACCATTGCGTGCAACAGTGATGAGGAGGATACTACATTTTTACCTCCAATAGATACACAACAGAAACCTCCGTGGCTGCTTAGAAGTGCTTATTGTTCCATGTGAGCCTTTGTTGTAATCAGTGGTTATTAGTTTCTTGTACTTATATACTTGATGGTTTCTGCACTGGGACTTAGTTTTGTTGGTGCGTGAAGGTGCGGTCATAGGATTGTTTTGAATGAACAGCAATGCATTTACAATGGCTTAATGTTATTGCATTAGCTGAAAATAAGTCAAGTCTAAGAAAGGACGCATTTAACGTCGCTTAAAATGTCATGGCATTTATGCCTCCAATTGCCACAATCAAGTATGGGGTACAGTGTTAGGTCATTGCTGATACATTTTTGTTTGATTAAAACTTCTCCTGACACGCACTAGCAATGCCAAGTCGAGAGTAGAAATATTACAATCAAACATAAGTACTTGAAACTTATTGCCAATGTTTGCAACAAGACTCCTGGGTTCTTCTTGGAGGTCATTGTTGCATCTCTTGGAAGGACAAATGCTGCGTCATCTTCACCATTGTTTGAAACTGAGGTATTAAGAATTACTTATTAAAGCAGAATTAAGGTGTTTGAAATCCCATTATGGACTACCTGTGTTCAATTCATGCAGTACGTCCTAGACGCTTGAGTGTTACATGCACTTTTTTGTAGAGAGGACGGAAATGTGGAAAACGTCAAATGTCCATCATCCTGCCCAAGTTATTATCGTACTTCATTGTTGGACGTGCTGAAATGAAAACTGTCCATGTATCAAGAAGGGAAAGACGGAAAGGGAAAGAAAGTTGCATCGACCTAGAAATTTCCATAGATTATTCAGTCAATTTTCATATTGCTAGTGTGTTTCACTCCCGACTATTTCGCACAACAGATGTAGCCTAAATCAAGACAAATTGAAAAACATAATGTAAACGTGACTTCATTACACGTACTAAATTTCATTTTCTAAATTTTGTCTATGTCAACCAGGATTTTGGAATGAAAGCGACTTCTCGTGGCACTTTATTTATAAGGATCCACTTAATAGCTATTGATATGATCAAATACGTATTATTCGAATAATATGAACTGGAAACCCCATGTGAGAACAATTGTAAGTATGCACCTGAATTCACACTCGAGCTGCTACCGAACATACCATCGTAATATCATGACCACGACTCTGTCCTCTTTAGCTATACATTTCTTTAGTTTATCCAAGAGGCGATAAACTGAGAGGTTGTGTTAAGTATAACCCCATAGTTGCATTGGCGTTTACATTAGCCTCAACACAGAAGACACATCAGACTTGTGATTCTGGGTATTCTAAATAGAAACTACGATACCTTATTGTTGTCATACTTGATGAGTTTCGAATTGTTGCTACAATGTTCCAGTAGATCCTTTCCCCATGATTGGAATGCTGACAAATTGCAGAAAGCTTCGTAAAGTTACAACCAAAGTTGTTCCGCTCCTTCCTTCAACAGTAAATCAAAATCTTCTTTGTCAAGAGCTAAAAGTTCTGCCTCACCTGAAAATCATTTGCAGTAATTCACATTATTTCACTGCGTTAGTTGCTGAAGAATTTGCCTGAAAACACGGACACTATTAGGCTACATATATGGCAGTAGCTCTCCAGGAACACGTACGGTTCACGTATAGTAAGGATTTACTAACATTACGTTAACTCCTACCAAATTAGAACGTATTCCAATGAAAGATAAAAGAATGAAAAGGGTGCATTTCGTAAGGATTCCTTTTGAACAGGAATGAAGAGAGTAAAGTACAGACAAAGTTTTAGGGGCTTGGTCAAAAGAAAGCAAGATTGACTCAAATAATGACCAATTAAAAAAGTCCTGCTTTGGGCAAATGTCTATAGTGAAGGGGTATATTAACATCTAAAGCAGTTTTTAATGCATATACTTAACCCCTTTGCCTTTGTCACTTAACCCCTTTCAGTCTAAGACGTGTACCTAATCAAGAAGACTTCCTGTAAAGAAAAGCTTGTTACATGAAGGACTAAGGGTTCGCTGTGAACCTGAGTAAAGCAGGTTGAGCACAGTCGCGTTTTTAGGGGCTTGGTAAAAGAATGTAAGATCGACTCGTATGATTACCAATCTAAGTACACCTTTAAAAAGTTCTCCTTTGGGTAAATGTCTGGAGGGAAGGGGTTAACCAATGCCTAAAGCAATTTGTAATACGTATACTTCAGCCTTGTCACACTAAGACATATACCAATAGAAGAAGACTTCCAGCAATGAAAAGTATGTTTCATGAGGATTCGGTCATTGCAGGCATATCGAGTTTTTAATGTTGGGTAAAAATAATGTGGAAATTACTTGCACAATTACCAATCTATGCAGACATGGAAATATATGGTAAAAACCTATGTTATGAATGGGAGATGGCCATGCCCTAAAACGTACAGAGGTGATTAACGCAACTAGCAAGTTGAGTGGTTTGGTAAAGTGCAGCTCAAGAGCACTCGTACTACACTCTTTTTATTACAGTTAGACGTGACGTCATTAGACGTAATGCACAAGATACTACGTAGGCACGAATGGTGGTACTGAAGGTAGAGTGTGGTTAACTTAGTGGTTGCTGGTGCAACTCGTATAGTCTATACTCCCCCAAGAACGGCTGAGTGCTTACCTTACTTAAACACTAGAACATGTATTGTTTACAAACCAATATGAAAAAATTCCTCATCATCAAATCAAACCACTAGACATAAGGCATTACCCATATTAAAACCACAATGAATTACATTCGAGTATAATAGATTCACACAACCACCCCACCAACGAAAAACTAATTATTTGTAACAGAATAGCGACAGAACATTTTTCTTTCAGGAACAGGGCAGAATTCAACTCAAGGAAATCATCTCGTCAAGTAATGAATATGGCTGCTACCCCATCACACCCACCTAATCTTAACATATTCGAATATCTAGGTACAGCAGAACTTTCTTCTCACGTCCCGAATGATGAGGAGATTTAGGTCTAAAACCTGTGACACACTAGAATAAACAACACCCTTACAAGCATAGACAGTTTGTGACTCTAGATCAACCTCACGTTGCAGAGTAGGCATTTTAATATTGGGGTAGGAACAAGACTCTTTCTCGGGTTCATACCTCTAATTTCTGCAGACAGTACGAGAGGAATACATTCAATATTAGATGGATTATTCACCAGAAAACTAGGTAAGTTATTGGAAGTGGATGGCAAAACTAGCATTAACAAGCCTTGAAGTTTCATTAACAACATCGCACCAGAAGGCGTAGAAGTAAACAAACCAGGCATGTCACCTTGAGGAAAATCCAAAGTGATTTCCCTTAAGCATAAGTGGCGAATGTGACATTTCCAAACAAAACTGTCACGTGTTTTACCAAAATACTGCAAGTTCTCTTCTCTCGTAATCACGTCTGCATGCACATAATTCAGTTTATTTCCAAGGCAAAACTCTGAAACGAAAGTTGGTTGGGCAACTACAAAACTTTGCTCTTGTTTATGTAAAGTAGTTAACATTATGGTTTGGTTGGTTTTCTTCAACCCCTTCTTTTTTTATTTGGCAGGACGAGACTTTTCCATGTGGTAATATTATCATGAATACTCCATCGAGGACTACCACCTCTCGTTTATGTCACTCCTGGTCAAAGTAAGTAACTCGGCAGAGATTCAACTATGTCATCAATTTTGTAAAATCGAAAATGTACCGTATTAGGGTTTTACCTATACATACAGTAATTTTCCATAGTGGAATTTAAAAAACCTACATCCTCCTCATCATTGGTTTTTGTTACATAGAGCAGGAAAAAACCATTTTTTTATATACTATACGAAATTTTAATTAAAAAAAAATGATGATGTTGGAAAACATTTGGGGGAAATTTGCTTAACTTTTCTCATTTTCGTTAATTTCTGGTGTTTTCTGCGCTTTTTAAGAATTCTGGTGTAGAACTGGGGAAAATTCTTGAAAACAGCAATGAACTCTTCGTGGAGAATGTGTATCTTTGAGTTCCAGAAATGAGAAAGAACAGATAGTCAAATGGGCTCTATTAGTAACATGTATTCCATAAATAAGCTTAAGTCTGACTTACTTTCTGATGTCACGGTAGCTGTACGTTGAGTGTTGTGAATCGGGGCTAGTTCCCCAAAGGACTTTCCCACTACAATCTTGCCAACTTGACGACTCGTCATCCGTCCATATTCATCCTTTTCATCAACGTGTACGAGAAGCGTGCCTGACAGGATGAAATAAAAAGAGACTGGCATGTGACCTTGTGGAAGAATCACTCTGTTGGGTTCAAATATCTGGTAGGTGATGACGGGAGCCATGCCATGCCAAGTTGTTTGATGGTATTGGTTGAAAAAGTCCAGTTCAAGCAGGCTTTGAAAAATGAGGTTCAATTCTTTTTCAGTTCTTAGCCAGCTGGGTTTAGCCATCATTCGTTTAACCTATCAGGAATAAAATGAATAAACAAGTAGACACATGAACGCTTGTTTAACATAAGGACTATATGGACTACACATGCTATGGACTACACACCGCATAAAGGGTTGGATAGGTTTAGGACAGGATGGAATGCTTATATAAACATTATTATTTCAACCATCTATGCCTAGAAGGAGCGAAGGTGTACACTTGTGATTTTCTGATCACTAATTGCCATAGATAAAAGTTACTTCAATGCTGAGACTTCAATGCTGAGCCTCCTTTCTGTATATAAAGATGGGCGGAAGTTGCTCTTGGGCATCACTATCATACACAAAACATTTCATCACTCTGGGGTCACGTCTTGAAGTCTCACAAGGTCCTTCCTGTTTAACATTGTACGGCAATGGGCAAATGGCAAAAAAGGCAAAAATGATGATTGGACTGGTTGGTTTTAAGTTTAATTTTAACGTATCCCATTTCAAATGGTTCGAGACTAAGAAAAGTAGCAGCATTTGCCCCAAAATAATTTTTTTTCTGCGTGATACTGTAAGTAGTAGTTATGGGCAAAAATTGCCTAAATCGCCATTTTGCCCAATTTTTGATGCTAAATTATTTCTACAGTTTTTAAGCAAAATAAAATTCTTTTGCAATTATGTGATGTTAGCGTAGTTTCTGAGAGAATCGAATGAGATAATCTTAAAAAGTACATTTAAAACAGTTGAATCATCTCTCCTTATCATGTTTACGTAGAGAGCCTTCCATAAGAACCAAGCCAAACTCGCTCAAACTTATCTTTCTGGAAACAAGAAAAAGTATATAACCGTGAGTAATCTCAACATAACGTCCAAAAGGTCTGCTGAGCGAAAGTGACGTCATCTTTGGATGCGAGTGATGGCTTCCATCTCAGGATGACAAACTGCTAACTCGCGCACGTTCCAGCATCTTTTGGCACCGACTAGAGCAAATGAATACTAAAGGTGATGCATTTCGTCGGCTCCTTAAAATACTCTGTTGAGTTTGCAGAGTTTTGATGGACGTTATGGACGGTACTGATGGCCGACATTGCAACAAATGCGGCAAACTGTTTATAGACTGACGAGCTTGGTGATTATGGAAGATTGGTGATGGCTATCCCACGTGTTTATTTTCATTTTAACTCGTAGGATTGGTTAATGGCTGGGTTCAGATTAGCACGGCAGCTTACTCATGTCTAAGAGAAATGACTTATTGAGCATTTATACAAAAGCATAACCAGTCATCGTATTGTAATGGAATTTTATTCTGTATATTAATTATTAATTTTGCTATTTACAATTTGTTTAGGCGAGTGGTTATCATTTTTATCCATCAACAAATTAGTGCGAATGATTTCCACTTTTAGTACGCACGTATTGTTGGTAATTTTGAGCACAAGGTTAATTACCGATACAGAATTAAAATTTGGAATGCACAACTGTACGCGCCATTCTTATCTGAATTCAGCAAACCCGTTTTTGCGTTAATTAGTCTTCCGTGCAGCCGAAACAGCTAGGAATACTACAGCAACGATTTTGTCCATCCGTCCGTCACTTTTTTTCAGTGGTAGTCAGTTGGACTTTAAAAAATCTCTGCAAATTAAAACATCGTTGCTTCCTTAGGGCGTAACTCAATAAAACAACATTTGATCGTCGCATTTAACCAGTACAGGAAGACATGCAACCATAGAAAAAATGGATTTTGTTAACAACACACATTAGCTTCATTTAAAATATTCACGACACCATTTTGTCTTGATGAATAGGCCTACTCTCTAACCAATTCTCCGTTAGCTTCTACTTAGAAAATTAAAACGGCTGGTGAAAATTAGGCCTAAAAGCTGACAAACCAAAAATCTAAAACAAGGCCTAAAAGCTAATCGCAGTTTTAACCAACAATTGAAATGGTCACTACTTTTAGATTATACATAGAGATTGCTGTTGCAGTGCATGATAGAGGTGTGTGTCTCAACAATTTCATTGAAAAAGTGGCAGAAGTGTAAAGAAGACAGTTTTTACTAGGTAGTCACTGCAGCCACTTGTTGATCTGACACTGTGATGTACGAAATTTCATGAAATCTATTCAACCATTGTTTCATGTGTACGGACTGACAGACTAACAGAGGCACAGACAAAACTGAGCTATTAGGTGCTTGTTGCTTTGTAAAACGCGCCTAAAAACCAAGTGACAATGCTTTTCAAAAACGCTCAAACCTAGCAATTGAGTTATTTTAAAGTAAATGATGCGAAGACGTGTATATGTTGATTCTTGGCTGTTTTGGACATCCGTAGTAGTACTAGTTTCACACACATTCAGTTTACTGGTACCAATAGCTAAAATATTCCACGAACTACAGTTAGTTCAATTGGAAGTATAGGGGCGTCTGGAAGGGGCATTTAGGCCCGGGAAATATTAACGTAGGCCCCACTCTTTTGACATTTCGTTGAAATTAGCCATGAAAAATTCCAATAGGCCCCCGACAGGACGCGGAGCATAGGTCCCACGTGAAAACTCCCATTTTCCATATACAGCCAGTACACCCCGAGTAGAATTTTTGCTGAACGTGAATTTCCACCAGGTGTCTTGAGTTGGTGGACCTATATCCGTTTATCCTGGAATAATCGAGATGTAGCTGATCAACAATCGTTTACCTTAGGTTTACCATTATTCTCTTGATCAACAATCGTTCACTCTAGGTTGAGTGAGATGTTATTGATGCAGATATCACCGTGGGTTGACTGACATGCTATTGATCAACAGTCGTTCACCCTAGGTTTATTTAGATGCTGTTGATTAACAGTCGTGTAACGTAGGTTGATTGAGGTGTTGCAGCCAAATTTGTCAAGCTAAATTGTTAAACCCAAGTTAATTGAGATAGTTAATCAATAGAGGGCACCTGCATTGATGAAGGTTGTTCAAGAGATCGTCTGCTGGGTTGATTTGTATCCATGAAATACCAGTTACTCAACAACAGTCACCTGTATACTAGAAGTCGGACCCTTACGCATGCGGGCAAGTAGCTTGTGAATTTGTTATACAAAGGCGCCTTTGACATTTCCTACTATTCATTGTTTTGACCTGGTTTTCAGTCACTTACCAATTTGATAAGCAAGGAAAAAGGTTATAAAGGTTAGCTACGAACCTTCGGGGACACTTGCATCTGTTTTTTTCCTTCGGTACAGATTAACGTCGAACACAGGTAAAGATGATGCTGCTTCCTGGGTCTTTTCTACCCCTTGCATCCTTTCGAAGTAAGAGGCCCCGTACGACTTGAGGGACGAAGCCATCATAATAACACGTGCCACGGCTCGAAATATGTACCACTAAAACAGAAAAAATATGAATTAAATGAACACTAGGGTCCTGGTGATGGATCCCGGCTAAAACATCGCCGCCGAAACATCGCGTGACCAAAACATAGCAGACAAAAGATCGTCAGGACAATACATCACATGGTCAAAATATCTCACGGAAATTAAATCGCGGATACAACATCGCGAACAATAACATCGTGGACAAAACAAAGCAAATTAAAAAAATTGTTGCTGTTTAAAATTTTTAATTGGTTGAAAGTTAACTATAGAAGGTGAAGATTTATTCTCTCCCCTGCCGCTCCCCTCCCCACTCAACAAATTATATTTAACAAAAATAAAGACACCAAGCTTATTTAAATTTTAAAATTTACACTGTCAGGTGATGCCTTTCTCTCCTCAGTTTAAATTTCAATACTTAAATAATGAATCGCCTGACAGATTAAATTTTACATTTAAATAAGTTTTTTAAAGTTCACCTTCTGAAGTTAACTTTCAACTTATTAAATATTTTAAACAGCAACACATTTTTTTTATTTGCGATGTTTCGTCCACGACGTTATTGTTTGCGATGTTGTATCCGGAATGTGATTTCCTTGTGATGTTTTGAACGGGAAATGTTTTGTCCCTGCTATGTTTTGTCCGCTATGTTTTTGTCACGCGATGTTTCGACGGTGATGTTTTAGCTGGATACACCTGGTGAGACTTCATTAGTGAAAATAATGAAGTTACAACAATAAATTGGCTCCAGATTTGTGGAAAAATTGGTACGTTTTATTACTTTTCAGTATTCGCTATGCAAGTCCAACTAGCATTGAAGCTGCGTTCATCAGTTACTGGTCAACGAGGAACACAGCTTCAACCCCAATTGGCCTTGTCATTATCAGTCTTTTTCTCAAGGCGTGTCTCCAGTCAGAACTCACCTTTTTGTAGGCCACATAAAATAATAAATGCGCTGTGTCATCTTCTCATTAACTTACGCCAAAAACGTAAACTTTATTAATAAACAAAAACGTATCGTTAAAAGTTAAAAGTAAGGGTCTAAAAGTCAAAACCTGTAAGGAACACGGACAAGCTTTGACTGTAAGGGTCTAGGTGTCAAATTTGGCCAGTAAGACGCTGCTAAGCATTAGACCCTTACAACCCGGTTTTTGACGAATAGCTGTCTGAAATCGTCCTATAAAGAGCCATGAGATGATCCAATGATAGTGGGGGTGTGGGTTTCCTACTTTGATTTAGGTTGACATTTTTTTTCGGTTTGGTAACATGGCAGCGATTTCAAGCAAGTCAACCTGCTACAAGCGTAAGCGTGTACACCCATTCTGTCTCAGTTACTAATTAGTCATTAATAAATAGACATAAAAAGCTGGAAATAATATTAAGGAAAATTGGAAATTAGCCAACAGCGAAAATCGTATACTAGAAATAACGTAGTTCAGTAAGCCACCTTAATGCACTTCATCGGAGTGCAACGGAGAGATTAAGGCGCTATGCAAGTAATCTGGGGGCGAACTGGGTGGCCGGTTCGAATCCGGATCATGCCACTCCGATTTAACCTAAGTGCATAACGGTGGCTTACTGAACTACGTTATTTCTAGTGTATGATATTCGCTGTTGGCTAATTTTCAATTTTCCTTACTAAGTCATTAACATGATCACCGGGTAGTAAGGGTCTAATGCTTAGCAGCGTCTTACTGGCCAGATTTGACACCTAGACCCTTACAATCAAAGCTTGTCCGTGTTCCTTGCAGGTTTTGACTTTTAGACCCTTACTTTTTAACTTTTAACGATACGTTTTTGTTTATTAATCCGTGTTACTTTGAGAATTATAATAAATAGGTGTGGTGGTGGATGAGGGGTGAGGTATGTGTGACACCTTTATAATTAATTTTTTGTTTGTTTTCTTGCGCCTCCTTTAAGCTCGGTAAATATCTGTGGCCCTTACTAACGTGGCTATCGCTAGTGTTAACAATAGAAACAAATCTTTTAATCTTCAGTCTATGTCTTGCAGCTGGCGTTTGCTAAATGGCATTGTTGCATAATAACAATGTTTTATAAAACGATAAACAATCAATCTGGTCGTTTAGAGCTCCGTAACCCCTGAACTACTTGACCAATTAGAAAAGGCCTTATGGAAAGGGTCTTATGGATAAGGGCCTTATGGAAAGGCTCCTTGTCTACGGAACAATACCTGTAAAATGAGCTAAGAACCAGCTTTACAGGACAAATAGTTTGACCTGTAGAGAGGACAGACGAAAGGTACATCCCCAGAACAAGACCAAGACCAAGACCAAGAACAAGAAGTTGTCTATTTGGCCCTTTCTGTATCTCAGGTTTGGCTGGACTGAATTTCACAATTTTTGGACTATAGACAGGCCTTGACTAGTCAAGGCTAGATTCCAAATTTGGTTTAAAATTTTTTAATTTTGACGGAGTTATAAGCTCTCAAAGTTGAAAGTTTAACACATAGATCCTAGGTCGACCCTTACTAACACTGGCAGTGTTAATAGTAAAACCAAATCAGTAAATCATTCTAAATTATGATCGATTACATGGTCGCGTTCTTTCTTGAGTCCTCCATGATGCAACGCAAATTATCGAGTGAGCTGTACTGGCAACAAGGCGCACTGACAGACCTGAAAAAAGTGGCGGCTACTCCACCACGTTCTCAACTTCGCCAAGGAAAAGCTATCACAGTCAAACCAGGGAAGTAATTCTAATCGTTGCGCATCGATATCAGCGGGATGTATTCCCCAACAGTATATTGGAAAGTAAGAAGGATTCATTAAAGGCTACTGCAGAATACACTGGAGTAAGTTACTCCACCGTAAATAGAATGCAAGAACGACAAATTTGGCTTGGAAGAATCTCCCCGAGCTTGACTGTAGATCCAAACCAGGTCTTCTGTAACAGCACAAATATCGTTCTTTTTCAGACCCACCAAATAGTGATAAGATCCAGACGTCCTGTTTTATCTCGTAGTACTGAATAAACGTTTGTTTCCCACTTATTTTTTTTCTAAAAAGTAATATATACAAAATCCCCCCCCCGCCGCAATCAATCAAATTTTGTTGCTTCCCCTAAAAAAACAAAAAAAAAACACCCCCCGTCAAGCTCGTATCTCTATAAAATTTTACAACTCTGGAGGCGCACAAGTAGACAATAAGTTTTTCAGAATAAAAACCGTGAATTACAATTCGACCTGCAATTTCAGAGAACAAGAATTATATAACATGTGGCCCGTTTGCGAATTGGTCACACCCGACTTACTCACTGTTTCGTTTTGCGAGGGGTTGACCCTCCTGAATGTTATTGGTGTCGATGGCTACTTACGGTCCGGCACTTACTTGTTGATTGTCGCCATCTTGATGGTGTTCGTCGTCGTTTCTATCTTCCGCATGACATTGCGCGTCAGTTGGGCGATAAGTCTGTCCTCCTGTACGGTGTTTTTCAATTTTTGCAGGAAGTACAGATGTATGACAAGATTTAGATTAGGGGTTTGAATAACATCTCTGTAATGTGTGGTGCAGTGGCAACCCGGACCACTGCACTGTGACTGAGGTTGGCGCTAGTGACCAAGTTGTCGACGCGCCATTAAGCCTCAATCCCCCCCCCCCTTATATAACATGTTCCCTGAAATGGTAGGTCTGTTTCTGATTAGTTTTGTCGGAGACCTAAAACTAACGTCAAGAATGAACAACTTAAGTGGTTGTTCATTTGTGTGCCTGAGAATTGTCATGGAGATGGAATTTTGAATGGATTTTTCATGGAATTCCATCAGGGCGTCGTACACCCATAAAATTGGGGGGGGGGGGCAATTTTTTACAACTAGGGGACACTAGGGGGATGGGGGACCACTTTAATAGGTCTAAGACAGCTGGAAGACCTAAACTAACACTCTTTAAAACGAAGGTGTGGTATACCAGGCGGCCCGCTGTCCGCGCACAAGCCAAAATCCTGTTTATTTATGGGAAATTGAGATGAAGCGGGGGGAGGGAGGCACGTGTTTCTCCCCCCCCCCCCCCACCCAGGATCCCCAATGGCACGATGCCCCTGGTTTCAGTGTAATAAGTTTGGAAATACGAGTTGAAAACAACGCAACCTAGTGTTACATACACTAAGAATTTCGTAAGAGTTATCATTCGCGAAACAATTTTTTTTTTCAAGTAAAGAACATAAACAAGTATTCTTTCTTAACCACTTATGCCTCCAGTAGCCTCCAGTAGCAACGTTTATTTCCGTTTTTTTTATTAACACGAAAAACTTTTTTTGAACGTGATTCTCGCCTGCTAGAGATAAAAAAAAAAGTTTTTTTTTTTCCTTCTGATGGCATAGCACACGCCTACCAATAAATTGATTTCAGCAGCTGGCCGGTCGGCTTTCCCGTGGAGCAGTCTACAATGCTGGTTACATGCAGGGAGCTCCACTGCTACTGGCAAAAAAAGTCGATGACAATTTTTCAGAGGACTCAAGAACCAGCGCGCGTATTATAATTTATTTACAAACGGATTTCTTAAAAAAGGCTGTAAAATGTTGTAAAATGCTGTCACGTTTAACAGTCAAGGATTGCGCCACCCCATCAATGAGGACCCTACTGATTTGCACCCCCCCCCCCCCGCTAAGTGAATGATCTCTGTAATGTGTGGTGCAGTGGCAACCCGGACTGCTACACTGTGACTGAGGTTGGCGCTAATGACCAAGTTGTCGACGCACCATTAAGCCTCAATCCCCCCACCCGCCAAGTTTGGCCAGTCGTCAAATCACCCCGCTAAATTAAATAATTTTTTTACCATTAACTGACAAATTATTCGTTGTGCCACCTTGTCAAAATGAGAGTTACATACTTTCATTTTCTGTGAAATCCTATTGAACTACAACTCGACCTGCATATGAGCTTTCAAAAACAAGTTTCTACTTTCATACCAAAACCACCTTCTAGGTTGAAGTTGCGTTCCTCGCTGCAGTAAAAGGGCCTGCATATAACTTTTTTTTACACGGTCAACCGGATGCCTAGACAATGATGATTTTCAATTTTTCTTTTTTTTTCTCTCCAAATTTAGTTTAAAAATATGACATCAGAAACCTTCAACCAACAACTTGTCCGGCCAACCAAAAGCTGGCCGGCCAAAACCGTGAACCGGCTGAGGCCCGATATCCGCTTTGGGTCCGGATGGTAAGTGTTAAAAAAAAGATATCAGTGGCCGGCACGGTCCGTCGATCCTATTATCTAACTGAAGGTAATAGGATCGAATCACCATGATGGCCGATCAGCTGGATGCTTTTCCGGTGAAAAAAACCCACCAGGTGCTACTCAGAACCGTATGGCTTTAGAGCAAAAAGAAATTAAAAACTGAAAAAATTGTAATGCGGGAAGCCATTTGTAAGAGAAGGCTCTTTCGCTTTGCTTCTGTACTTAAAGGTTAACAAAAATAACGCCAGGTGCCGCTTAGCATAGTATGGCGTAGAGCAGAAGGGAATTAGAAACTGAATAAAGAGTAATGTGGGTGAAGCCATTTGTAGGAGAAAGATCTTTTGCTTTACAGGTTAACTAAAATAAGGCCAGGTGCCACAGAGTACCATACGGTGTAACGAAGGTCACCTCAACACCAACAATCAAATACCTGAGGGAAGAACTTCGTTTGACTCACCGAAAACTTTTTTTCCACTAGCGCTATATAGGCCTACAAAAGACCTCGGTACTCAAATAGGCATTTCTCCACGAAAATTGGAAAAAATGAAATGCAGTTTTCACCATTTATTGGACCAACACATTATCTTCACTTCTGCTCCGACAGAACGTTGAATTTCAACCGAAATAAATTTCTACAAGCTTTTGAAAAACACGTCAAATTCGCCGCAACGCACGTTGCGCTTAAGTTGCCATTTTTCGACAACTGTACATTTGTAATTATTATGAATTCCTTACAGGCATAAAGCCGTCTAGCTTAGTGTTGTTGTAGGAGCGGTTGTCAATTGGCACTTAACGTCACATATAAGTATTGGAAAACACCCTACGTTCGATATTTTTTATATATATATAAGGTGACGATTTTGATTTTATGAGAAATGTCCGACCACTTTAAAACGTTGTCTGCGGCTGCAAACAACTTCCAAATTAAAAAATGTGTTATAGCATATCACAAGCTGGATTATTTACCCTTTTAAAAATCTTTGAAGCTTAAAAACATTTGTCAACATTTGTGAGAGAGGGTAGCTCTCCTTGGCGTCCGCGGAGGAGGCTGAGAATCCAACCTGCTGGCATAAAAAAGGCCAAGCAGCCCTCACTCCTTAGCACAGCTCAGAAATCTCAAATGCTTGCGGTAGCTACGCCGGTCGGGAGTGGACATGTCACGGTCTGAAGGTTGCCATGCTGGGCAAAGGTACCGTTCATATGTAACTTAGTTTAGCTTGAAAGTTTAATTTTCAAAATTTATTGGCGGAGCGAGCGAAGCGTATAGCCTATAACGGACACCAAATTGCAAAATGTTGGTTGATTGGTTGGTTGGTTGGGCCGTTGGTTGCACTTTTTTAGTCTGGGTGGAGCCCAAAAGAAAGGTCGGATTGAAATGAAATTTCGCACAACGCTTTATACCCCCAAAAGTATTGCTGAGCTAAAATTTGACGTAAATCGAACAATTATTACTGTCGAAATTGTATAATTTTCGAATTTATATCTAACACTCACCATTATAAATTTGGAGTCGTGAATAGTTAAGGAATTCCGACGAAACACACACCATGCTAATGGTAGTCAAGTGAACTTTAAAAAACATGGCAAATCAAATTTTGGTTGCTTCTTTCTAGCTAATAATCTTTTTCGACGTAACTCAACGAAATAATAACATTTGATGCTGCTATTTAACCACGACAGTCAAGGACCATTCATAAAGTATGTCACGCTTTTTTTGGCTAATTTTAACCCCCTCCCTCCCCCACGTCACATTTTGTCATACCTACTCATACCCCCTGAAAAAGTATGTCACACTGACCCGACCCCCCCCCCCTCCTCCGAATTTTTTTTCTGAGAATGCAGTTTTGTGGACCTTCAGAAAACTTTAAAAAACAGCTTATTTTATCTGCCACGAGCCAATAAAAAATGACAAGCCACAAATAAAGGAAAAGGAAATGGAAATAGTCGAATTAACGTTGTCTTCAACTGCTAAGATTATCTCAGGATGGAGAAAGAATTTAACTAGGATATACCTGGGATAGTTTTCATGCCACAGTCGACAAGAGTGCATGCACATTTCCTGGGCGCTTCTATTCTATTACTGCATGGCGAGGAGGAGGAACAGGCCAGGCTTGAGACTACGAAGCAACATTGCCGAGGAAGTTGATAGCGACAGAGTTATGTCTGGCAGTCGGTAGAGCATTTTAGATGTAAATCGTAACATCTATTTTTCGATTAATTTTACAAACCTTTCCTTGACAAATTTTTGTTAGCTTTAAAACCAATTGCAGATACCCTACAAGTTCTCACACTGCCATCACAAAGTTTTAATGCAAAACATGAATACACCGACACGTTCTTGTAGCCACAGAAAGCGTTTTAAGGAAATGAGAGATAGCATCTCAGTTGGCATTATTTTGGGTTGATATACCTAATGTACTCAGCAATAGTACAAATCAATCGAAGGAGTGGTGTTTTTGTGGCCATACCATACAAATTAGTCTCATGTGCTTGTTTTCTCTCAAGATCAGGCCGTACTGTAGCACTGTAACGAAGTAAGTATATTGCTCTAAGGTAGCACAACCTTTACTCGACACCCTTGTGAAGCGTTGAGCCAAAGCTCCGCAGAACAATGCTATGGCGTCAGACGGTGACGTCTCTTGAGTCCATGCACACTTTAGGAATGTACCGAGAGGCTACCTCACTGATATTTCCTCCATTTCAAATCTTCTAGGCATTAATGAGATGTCGTATTGTGGATGAAAAAACTGGCTGAAGAAAACACCTTCAATTCAAGCCAATCCCAACCTAACATTCAGAATGAGCTAAACATTCCATTCCACAAGGCACATGGCTTGTTTGTTTCGTTGAAAGAAATGGCTTGTGCATTCCTATGCCTGATGCAAGCAAGTGTAGATAGTACTAGATAACGCTGGATGTTTCCACATTCTGCAGACTTTCATTCGGTAATAGTGCCACTTACATTCCTGACACCTGAGCACGTCCATGTACAGTTAGAGTATTACATTTTTTTCTTAATATAAAATATAAAAGTGTGACGTCAACCCCCCTCCCCCATGTCACATTTTGTCACACTGAACTGACCCCACCCCCCCTTTGGAGCGTGACGTACTTTGTGAATGGTCCATAACAAACGCAACCATAAAAACAAAAGGATTCCATTAACGACACACGTTAGTTTCATTTGAAAAAAGAATGCTTTGAAGATTATTCAATTCAACATGGCAACGAAAGTGGCGTCTACACTAGGGTTGGGAATCCCGAATATGAAACCTGAAATCGTCGTATCAAGGTGAATCTATCTACAGTGTATCTATAGTCTATAGTGTATCTATAGTGTATCTATAGTGTATCTATAGTGAATCTATAGTCTATAGTCTAGTCAACATTTTATTGTTAGTAAGACTAAGTCCATTCAAAGTTCCAATTCCCTGTCTAAATCCATATTGATGTTTATTTAGTATATGAAATATTTAAAAATTTATAAATGCAGTTTGCAAAGTATTTTTCAACTATTTTTAAAAATTGGAGTAAAGCAATTGGACGATAATATTGCCATATTTATTTTTTGATTTTTTTTTTGTAAATTGGTCTTCTTATTTGTTTTTTAAGGTTATTAGGCCACAGTTCAGTGTCAATAATAGCATCGATAAGGATTTTCATAAAGTTTGCAGTTTGTTCTTTATCGTTAACAAAAACATTTTTTTTATTGTAAGTTAATACCTTCATCGTTTAGCTGTTGCATGTAATTTTTTTAGCTACCAGTTCGTTTTTGGAATCATCATTATTCCACAGTTGGATTGCTGTAAAATAATGATCAGCTATTTTAATTTTAATTACAAAGGATGAAAGGCTATTAACGTTATTATTACGTATGGTTAACATATCGCTGTTATTGTTGAGCTTTCATTGTTAGATATCTTATATGAGCCTGAAATGGAGTGTAACGACTATCGGTTTTACTGGGTAAAACGTGGGCAAGTCTTATGACTATACCCAGGCCCGGAAAACTAATAAATAGATTGCTGAAGTTACTGTAATAATCAAGTGCCTGTTGTGATTATCCCATGATCCACATCCTTCAATTGGTAGCAGAGCGTGGTTAAAAATGCATCGGAATCAGCCAACAAGCCAGACAGAATTAAAGATGGCAGCCTCAACGACCAGATACAGTATAATATCAACGTAAGTCTGACAAAAATTCAGAAATAATTTTGAAAAGGCAGATACGTAACGAAATCAGCTTCTATATGTAATCATTATTGCTCATTTTTTATTAAGCATTTGCCACGCACAATTTACATGCGTTTTAACCTATACCAGTATTTTCCAGCATCTGTACTCTTCATTAGTTTATATGAATGATAGCACCATTATGGCATCATCTACCACAGACGTTTACTATAAAGGAATAAAAATCTTTGATGGTAGTGACTATATCCTATGGCGCACGAAAATAGTAAACCATCTTAGGCAAGAAGGCTATTCATTAGCATTAACGCAAGATGAACCACATGCTGACGTAGATCCCGCCGTAAGAGATCGTTGGCAAACTCGTAACAACGCAGCCTTGAATTTTGTCACGAAATGCCTTGGTGATACTGAATTACTCAATTATGTTGAAATCACAAACGTTAAAACTGTATGGGACGATCTGGCCCGAAGATATAATGTCCGTCACACCGCAATTCAACTCCAATACTTGGATTCTTTTCATAATTTATTGTTATCTCCGGATGAAACCATGACTAACTATTTTGCCAGAATTAAATCACTCAGGCATACCTGTCGTAGCTCGGGTAGATTAATTGCTAACGACGACATCATACATTATGCCTTGAGAAGCATACGGCACGCAAAGTGGCAACCTGTAGTGGAAACTCTCAGAGCTACAATTGCATTGACATTTGCCGAAATGGAAAGACGTCTTATAGACGCAGATTATTGCATGAATTACGTACATCCTGCCCAACATATTACCAACGAATCGGAATTATTACTGTGCTCGCGACGCACTGTAAATAGTAGCCGCATCCGCTCCGCGAGTAGCAATGAATTTGAACGAAGACCATACGTACAAGAACAACGGCCCCAGCGGCCCCAACAATTATGTGCATGGTGCCGACGCCAAAACCATTCAGAAGAAACTTGCCGCATTAAACAGCGTTATCTCGCAGAACAAAAGGAAAAAACCGACCACCCCACATCATCAAATGACGACCGAACCCAAAAAAGGAAATTTATTCCTCAAAAACCTAGATTACACATTGCTCAAGAAGAAGAGTTACGTGACTTTGTCGAGGATACTACCGATTTTCCAGGAATGGAGTCAGAGGAACTTTACGAAGAACTCGAGGACAAAGATGACTCTTACCACCGTCCAGAGACCCTACGTCTGTCAAGTACGAACCAACAACGTCATAATCCGCAAATCCCGAAATCCATGTCTGCACGCAGGGAATTTGCTTTGATCATTTCCAAACCGAATGTAGATTTCCAGGCTGCTCAGAACTATTTTGCCCTGGATAGTGGAGCGACATCACACGTGACCTGTAAGGATGATTTGCTTATGGATTGTACTACAGTTTCAATTAAAATATTCTTGGCTTCGAAGGGCGCTAGTATCCTTGCAACCAAAAGGGGTATTATACGTATAGATACAGGACATGCTATACTACGTTTAGAAGACGTGCTTTATTCTAAGGATGCCGCTGCTAATCTCATATCTACACCCAGGTTGGATAGGAAGGGTGTCCATATCCACCAGGGCGACTTATGTTTTCGTTTATACAAAGACAAGAGTTTATTGGCGAAAGGAGCCTTAATGAAAAATGATGTTTACCGTCTCACTGGTACTGTCGTCACCCCGTCACCCCGAACATATGCTTCTCGTACCACGACAACATCACCTGCGACATATGAGGATTTACCTTGCGAATTACCATTATGGCAATTGTGGCACGAACGTTTGGGTCATCCTTCCAATGAAACCATGGAAAGGATTCAACGTCATAACCTACTTACAGGTATCAATTTTGGAAAGGCGACTACGATCCCCTGTACAGCTTGTATCACCTGTAAGAGCAAGAGGTTACCTTACCTGAGGACAGCGCCTATAAAATCTAGTCGCATTCTACAACTTTTACATGTCGATCTGACAGGACCCATTCGAATGCCAACACACCTCGAAGCCCGATTCCTCCTCCTCTTCATCGATGACTACTCCAGACGTGTACCCCCTGTGGGCTGGGGGTAGAATGAGCCCACCGTACCCCTGCGTGTCGTAGAAGGCGACTAAAAGGGAACCCAAGATCACGGTCTGCTAGTGTGCCAAGGGTCTGCATGGCGGAGGGTTTTTGGTCCGTCTTTAACACTAGCAACCTCAACACTACGTTTTGCAAGTGCGCCTACGGTGTGTATGGCGGGCAGGTTTAACACCCATCGCGAGCACTAGTCATAAAGGGGTGAAGGGACATCCAGACAAACCGGGCCTAGGGTGGCTGCTTAGATGATGTTTGGTGGTTTGAATCCCCTTTTGGGTTTGATTCCAATTTGTCCATTCTGGCCACTGGGCTTTTCATCCTCATCCCCCAGCATATTGGCCGTGTGCTGCAACCTAGTAATCCGTGGAGGCGGAGATCCTGGCTTTCGGGCTTTGGCTCCTTAATCCGGAGGACGGGTGGCCTGGGCGAGCCGGCCTAAGGTCAATCGGCTATGACCTTTCTGGTCCTGTCGATGTGGGGAGGCGGCTTGTGCTGTATCCATCTGCATCACGGACCCGAACTGTTTGGGTTATCGACGGAGGTGGTGTGTACGGCTTCCTTGGTGGCCTCGCCTCTCGGCATGCTTAGGCTGCCACCTCTCGGAGATAGACGGCGGTGTTAGCTTCCTGGTGCAGGGCCCTGGATATGCGGCTTCCGGCCCTGCATCACCCGAGTGCCGCGCAGGGCTTTCTTTTCTGGGGAGCGCACCGCCGCGACTTCATTTTTGCTCTCAATGGCAACTCCCTCCCCTCCCCTACAAAATCTTCTTCCCCCAAATATTCTTCCCCTCCTCGCCGCACTAGCAAGCGCCAGAGGAGGGAACCTGAGATGGTTGGGCCTAGTGCCCAGTTACCACACGTTCGTAAGAGTCGGGACCAAGTCCCGAAGTTCCTGGTGGTGACAGGTGAGGGCCGAGATGTTACACAACTCGGTCCTTTCGCTGTCCACAAAGCGCTAAAAGGGATCTGTGGTTCAGATCCGAAGAGTGTCTCTGGCCTCCGTGCTGGGGGATACCTTGTGGAGGTTGCGGACGATGCTCAGGCAAAGAGGCTTTTGAAGGCGAGTGCACTGGGGTTATGCCGCATCGCACCTTGAATAGCAGTAAGGGGGTCGTGACGTGCTTTGATTTGAGGGGTCTCAGTGATGATGTCATCCTGGACGAACGCAAGTCACAAGGAGTTACGGCCGTTAGGCGTTTGACGCGAAAAGGTGACATTGGTGCTCACCCTACTGACACTTTTTTCCTGACCTTTGATTCGCCAGTTGCACCGCAGCACATTATTGCCGGTTACCTGCGGTTGAAGGTCAGATGTTACGTCCCGAACCCAATGCGGTGTTACCGCTGTCAGCGCTTTGGTCATACCAGCGGTTCGTGTAAGGGTAAGCCAACCTGTGTTAGCTGTGCTCAGGCAGCCCATGAGGGCGCTGATTGTGCTGCCCCAGAGCGGTGCGTCAACTGCGGTGGCCAGCACCAGGCCTCTTCACGGGACTGCCGTGTTTATGTCGAGGAACGTCGTGTTTAGGAATTGAAGGTAAAGGACGGGCTTTCCTACTCGGAGGCCCGGAAGAAAGCCAAACTATCGGCGCCGACGATAACACGATCTTTTGCGCAGGTGTGCAGTGCGCCATCGCCTGGCCCAGTTAGTGAGTCTGCTGATTTGGCGGATTTGCGCGCTGAGCTCAGGTCTTTGACGAGGACGGTAGGCATGCTTGTTACTTTGTTGACCCAGCAACATCCATCTTTGCAGGGTCTTTTGGGTCCTTCGGGCCCGGTTGCTGCCGTGCCGTCGACATCTGCTCAGCCTGCAGATGCTTCTGCTCCTGTTACTGTTCCTGATGCTCTAACTGTTCCCAGGCAGGTTAAGGCTTCGTCTAAGCCTCCGCCTGCCCGGAGTGCGCCACAGAAGACGTCGAAGAAGAAGGCTCCTGCTGGTAAGGCCTCAACACCACCCGTGAGGACGTCGCCACCGGGAGAGACGGTAAAACGGTCGTTGAACGGCCAGCTTGCTGAGGGGTCCATTGCGTCCCCTCAACATCGTGATACTACTCTGCCCATGGAGCAGGAAGAGATTTCCTGTTCTAATTCTCCAGAACTTTTTCCTCCTTCCGAGGACAACTTCGTTCTGAACCTCACTCCATCTTTTGATTCGGGTGAGGATTCAGATGTTTTCGGATCGCCCAGAGGAGGAGTTGAGGAGGATGATGTGGTCTTAAGCCCGCCCTAATGCCTGCGCATACCATCGTTCAGTGGAACTGCCAAAGTTATCGGACCCATGCAGAATAGCTGCGACTGCTTTTGTCGCATTGGCGACCTCTGTGCTGCTGCCTTCAGGAAACTTGCTTTAAGGCGTCGGATAATCCGGTTGTTCGGGGTTACTCTGTCTACCGTCTGGATGCAGACCCTGTGCCACGTGCACACGGTGGTGTTGCAGTGCTGGTTCAACACTCTCAGCTGCATGCCAGTGTGCCTCTGCACACTAGATTTCAGGCGGTAGCAGTTCGAGTTTCTTTCAGCTTCGATATTACTGTCTGTTCGGTTTATTTACCACCGGATGAGGTCTTTGGGGTTGGTGACCTGGAGGATCTGGTTCGCCAACTTCCTGCCCCATTCCTCTTGCTGGGCGACTTTAACAGCCACCACGTCCAGTGGGGAGGACCTAATACTGACAACAAGGGGAGGATCCTGGAGGAGTGGATGCAGAGGGGGTCCGTTTGCATCCTGAAGGATGGAGCCATGACACACTGTAACCTGGCCACGGGCAATTGGTCAGCGGTGGACTTAGCCTTTTGCTAGCTGGCCATCCCAGTTCACTTCGCTTGGGGTGTCACTGCCGATCTGCATGGAAGCGATCACCTCCCCATTGTGTTGTCCACAACACAAGGGGGTTCTGTGGCTTCCAGGCCAGCCCGGTGGGCTCTTAAACGTGCTGAATGGTCAGCTTTTGCTGAGGCTGCTGTATTTCAGCGTGCGGTTGAGGACTTTTCTGATGTGGATGAACTTTCCACTCATTTCGCTGATGTGGTCCTTGCTGCTGCTAATGCTACTATCCCGCGTACGTCCACACAGCTGCGGCGGGTTCCTGTTCCATGGTGGACACCTGCTTGCGGGCAGGCCATTCAGGCCCGCCGGCGAGCGTTGCGTGCATTTACAGTCAGCCCAACTACTGACAACTTTGTAGTCTTTAAGCGCTGTCGTGCCCGTGCCAGGTATGTCATCCGTGAGGCTAGACGTGCTTCGTGGGCAGCTTATGTTTCGTCGATCACGCGCTCCATGCCTTCTCAGCAGGTGTGGCGGAAGGTGCGCCAGATCTCGGGGAAGGCCGTGTCTTTCCCGGTTTCACAGCTGAATGTGGCGAATACCGTGATCTCTTCTGTGCCGGATATCGCCGACTGTCTTGCGTCTGCGTTTGCGCAGGTCTCGAGTGATAACCATTATGATCCTGGTTTCCTCGGGATTAAGAGTAGAGAAGAGGCTCACTCTCTTGACTTTCGCTCCGATAGGCTAGAGGAGTACAATTTGCCGTTTACCTGGCAGGAATTTGTTTCAGCTTTGTCCAAGTCGCATGACTCCGCCCCGGGGCCTGATGATGTTCACTATCAACTGTTGAAACATCTGCCTCTTGCCTCCCAGCAGTTCTTGCTGGGGATGTTCAACCGTGTGTGGGCAGAGGGTTCTATTCCAGCAGCGTGGAGGACGGCAGTGGTCATCCCGATTGTAAAACCGGGCAAAGACCCTACTTCTCCTTCCAGTTATCGCCCAATCGCTCTGACTAGCTGTGTCTGTAAACTTATGGAACGGATGGTCAGTGAGCGGTTGGTCTGGGTGTTGGAATCACGGGGATTCTTATCTGCATCCCAGTGTGGCTTTCGACAGTTTCGGTCGACTATCGATCATCTAGTTGCCCTTGAATCGGATGTGAGGGAGGCTTTCTGCTTGCGTCAACATCTGGTTCAGGTTTTCTTTGACTTGGAGAAGGCTTATGATACGACCTGGCGTTATGGGATTCTCCGTAATCTCTATGACTGTGGCTTGAGGGGAGAGATGCCACTGTTGCTTTCCGCTTACCTCACGGGCCGTTCTTTTCGCGTTCGTGTCGGGGCGACGCTTTCCCGCCCGTTTGTCTTAGAGAATGGTGTGCCTCAAGGTGGTGTTCTTAGTGTCCTCTTGTTTGCTATTGGGATCAACCCCATTGCTCAGCAGGCCGTGTTCCCCAGTCATTGTATGTCGATGACTTCGGCCTGCGCTTTCGGGCAGCTCGCATGCAGACCTGTGAGCAGCAGCTACAGCTGGCGATTAACAAAGTCCAGACCTGGGCGGTCAGTAATGGTTTCCGGTTTTCTCCGGACAAGACTGTGTGCGTCCACTTTTGCCGCCAACGAACACTGCATCCAGATCCTTGCCTGTACTTGGGACAGGCACATATTCCTGTTGTCCCACAGGCACGTTTCCTGGGTCTGGTGTTCGATTCCAGGTTATCGTGGCTTCCACACTTGCGTCAACTTAAGGACAAGGCTTTGCGGGCGCTTAACATCTTGCGGGTTCTGTCGGGCACTTCATGGGGTGCCAATCGCACTGCCATGTTGCGCCTCTACCGAGCCCTTGTCCGCAGCAAACTTGATTATGCGTCCATGGTCTATGGTTCAGCTAGTGACTCGACCCTCCAGATGTTGGACACTGTGCATCACAGTGGCCTGCGTCTGGCGACTGGGGCATTTCGAACGTCTCCAGTGGTCAGCCTCTATGCTGAGGCCTCGGAGCCACCTTTGTCCATTCGTCGGCGACAGCTTGCCATTCAGTGCTTTGCGGTTGCGTGCTGCGCAATCCAGTCCTGCTTGGTCCATGGTTTTTGAGCCAGACTTGCGAGTCGGTAGACGCAGTGTGGGTAAGGGTGATTTCCGCGATAGGCTCCAGCAGTCCTGTCAGGAAATAGCCTTTGAAATACCCTGCGTCTTGAGGCTTGGTGGGATGCCAGTGGCCCCTTGGCTTGTCCCAGGTGGCATTTTCATTTTCGCTCTGGCGTCCCTCCCGAAGGGTTCCACTCTACCAGCAAGGTACTTGCAGGAGTTCCGGCGGCTGTGTTCTCAGTACGCCGGTTATCAGCGGCTGTTTACTGATGGGTCAAAGTCAGACGTTGGCGTGGCGTGTGCTTGTGTGTGTAAGGGAGTCACGGTTGCCCATCGCCTTCCATCAGGCTATTCTGTGTTTTCTGCAGAGCTTTTGGCTCTCGGTTTGGCAGTGGAATGGATCCTTGACCTTCAGGGCACGCATTTCATTGTCTTTAGCGATTCCATGAGTGCCCTGGAGTCCTTGGCGAATTACAATCCTCGGAACCCCTTGACACAACGTGTCCAAGCTTTGCTTTCCCGCTTGCCTGGCCGGCGGAAAACCGTGCTTTTCTGCTGGATCCCAGGCCATGTTGGGATAGGTGGAAATCAGCAAGCGGATTCTGCAGCGAAAGGGGCCGTTTCTGGCCCGCTCCGGAGGGATCTCGGCCTTGTTCCCTCAGACGCCTTTCCAACTCTGCGTCTGAGGTTACACGTTTTTTGGCAAGCCTTGTGGGACAGTCAAGTCGGTAATAAGTTGCGTGCTATTAAAGGCACTGTTGAGGAATGTCGCCGCAGTCGCCGTGAGGAGGTGGTGTTTGCCCGTTTGCGCGTTGGTCACACTCGACTTACTCGCTGTTTCCTTTTCCGGGGGCTTGACTCTCCTGAATGTTCTTGGTGTCGACAGCCACTTACGGTCCGGCACTTCCTTGTTGATTGTCACCATCTTGATGGTGTTCGTCGTCGTTTCCATCTTCCGCATGACATTGCGCGTCAATTGGGTGATAAGTCCTCCTGTCCGGTGTTTTTCAATTTTTGCAGGAGGTACAGATGTATGACAAGATTTAGATTAGGGGTTTGAATAACATCTCTGTAATGTGTGGTGCAGTGGCAACCCGGACCACTGCACTGTGACTGAGGTTGGCGCTAATGACCAAGTTGTCGACGCGCCATTAAGCCTCAATCCCCCCCCTCCAGACGTGTATTTCCATTCTTCCTCCAGGAGAAGTCGCAAGTTTTACAAGCTTTACACACCTTTATACTCCAAAGAGAAAATGAAACTTCTACTCGTTTATTGACCATCCACTCAGACAATGAACCTGTATGGAGGTCTCAACCTTTCGAATCTTATTTAGCGGCTCGTGGAATCAAACATCTATTCTCCACACCATTTTCTCCACAGACGAATCCGATCATTGAACGTAGTTTTCAGAGTATCATCAGCCATGCGACCACACTCCTAGAACACAGTTGTTTACGGATTCGTTTTTGGCGCTTTGCTGTGGAAACAGCTTGTTACCTCCACAATATCCTACCGTCCAAACCATTACTGTGTTATGCCCAACAAACACCTATGGGCCGCTGGGCTCCAGAACGTTATCCCTCATCAGGCAGGCATCTACATACTTTTGGCTGCCTGGCCTATCGCATTTTACCGTTACACCAACGCACGAAATTCTGTCCTACTGCGAAACCAACCATTTTCTTAGTTTATGCGAATCGCAGTATAGGCTTTCGTCTATTGGACATAGAATCTATGCAAATTATTGTATCACGTGATGTTCGTTTTAATGAGGGCATTCGTGGTGGCCACCTTCTTCAGCCTCCACCATCCAAGCCTCCACCATCTCACTATGTAGTAGATACCGACCATCACAATGATTCCCCACCGAGACTCCGGGCTCGGCCTGGTCACCAGGTCAACCCTCCACCCAATCAACCACCAGATACACCGCCTGACTCTCCTGATCCTCAACTTCCTGTTTATGGACCACATCGGGGTTGTGGTAGGCCTCCAGGCACCACCAAACTTGTAATGCAACAACGTCGGGCTCAGCAACGCCAAGCTCATTGTACCTTTCATGACGACCAACTTGTTTCTGATAATGACCCCGCAGATTTTGAGCCTCTTCAGTTTCTGCATCAAATATATACCCTTTCTTCACCACCAACTCCACGTACATATGACGAGGCCGTTTCCTTAATTGAAAGTGTCCAGTAGAAGATGGCCATGCAGTCTGAACTTGACTCATTAGCATCACACGAAGTCTGGACTCTCATACCTCGCCCTCCGCATGTTAAAGTTATAAAATCGAAATGGGTCTTCGCTAGGAAGCTGAATTCAGACGGGTCATTACGGAAACTCAAAGCACGTTTGGTGGCCGCCGCCTGGGCTGAAAAGCCAAAGATTGACTACCTAACCGGTTATTCACCTACATTTCGCAGTTCTTCCGTACGCCTTGTCCTAGCCTTGACTGCGAAACTAAATCACCGCTTGCACTATTTAGATACAGTGACTGCCTACTTATTTGGCCGACTCACGCTCACAGTCTACCTTTCCCAGCCACCTGGTTATGTCACCACCCGGGGGGATGGAGTGGAGTTAGTGTGCCTGCTAGACAAGTCCTTATACGGACTTTCAGAATCCGGCCGAAACTGGTATCAGTATGTGTCTTTTATCAACAGTCCGGAAATCTTGACCTGATCCTTTGTTTATTCGTTGACGATAAACTCATCAGTGTTAAAACAGAACCGATGTATCTATCCTTTTTGTCTTCTCTTCGTCAACACCTTGAAATTATAGAAGTTCACGGACAAAAATATGTTGGCTTCGAAATTCAATATACTCCTGGCCATATTACCTTGTCTAATAGTTCCTATATAGAATCCAAACTCAAGCACTTCGGACCTGAAAATGCCAATCCTGTTAAGACGGTTTCAGCAACCTTAAAGCCTCTTCACGAATGCGATGCTTCAGTTTCAGTTGACCGAACAAGTTACCTCGAGATGTTGGGATGCCTTATGTTTCTAGCTATACAAACACGTCCTGATATCCTCTACAACGTAGTCCAGCTCGCAAGAAGGTCTGCAGCACCAAAATTGCCCCATTTAACAGCTTTAAAAAGAATTTGGCGTTTTCGAAAGGGGAGGCTAAATAAGAAAATTCATTTTGTGTCCGACTCCATCACGAATTTGCAAACTTTCTCGGACGCTTCTTGGGACTCTGTGGAGGCTAGCAAAGGTGTTTCGGGTTATGTAATACGTCTTGGAACTGCACCCATGATCTGGTCCAGTAAAACACAGATTCTAGTGGCTCATTCCTCCTGTGAAGCCGAGGTAACTGCAATTTGTGATGTCACTAAGGAGTTAGTTCCCTTCCGTGGTTTACTCAGTGAGTTATGGCCTATTGCACTTAGTTACCCAATTCCAGTGCATACCGATTCACAGTCGGCTATCGATTTGCTTGTCAATGGTGGTGGTAGCCATTCGAGGCATTACACACGAAAAATCAACTACGTTTGTGATGAGCTTGATAAAAATAATATCCAACTATATTTCTGTCCAAGTGCTCAAATGCCAGCCGACCCACTTACTAAGAATATTACCGGATCCCGACTTATGGAAGTAATGCAAGATCAATTTTCTCTGCATTGATTTTTTTTTGGTCATCGATAGAAGTCTAACTAGTATTAGCCGTAGATGGTTCTGAATGACCAGACTATTTTTGGCATTCTTACCACTCAAAAGGGAATTTGTTTTGTTAGCGTATTTGTAGTAATCTGTAGCTCATGTTATCCCATAGTTACAATACGTTATAAGACGGGAATGAAAGGCTATTAACGTTATTATTACGTATGATTAACATATCGCTGTTATTGTTGAGCTTTCATTGTTAGATATCTTATATGAGCCTGAAATGGAGTGTAACGACTATCGGTTTTACTAGGTAAAACGTGGGCAAGACTATGCCCAGGCCCGGAAAACTAATAAATAGATTGCTGAAGTTACTGTAATAATCAAGTGCCTGTTGTGATTATCCCACGATCCACATCCTTCAAAGGAGATATGTTGATAATTATTCACTCTGCTATAAATTAGGTCAATGCAAGATTTAACTAGTTTTGTTTTCTCTATTTTCCTCCCTTGTTGGTGAAGTAATATGACTATTGAATCCCAATGCAGCCATACAATTCTCGAAACTTTCAGTGTCATATTTTTCATTAGAATCTTGGTGGGCTTCCAAAATGTTAAAATTAAAATCTCCAAGTAGGAGAATATTGATGTTTTTGTGATCTTTTTAGTATAATCTTTAAGTTCTTTTATAAAATGTTGTCTGCTGGACGACGGTGTTTTGCAAATGGTGATTACTTCAAACACATTTTTGTCACAGACGAAAACACTAGAAACCACTTCATTGTTATCAATTTTACCTTTTTACAAATCACATTACGTATTGTATCTTCATTAAAAAATAGGAGGATTACTCCTCCTCTTTGATTAATTCTGCAGTTTGCAGATTGTGTGTATCCTTTGATGTTATATAGAGCACATTCTTCTTCGGTGAGGTTTACTTCTGTTAAAGCAACGATATCCCATTTGATATTTGCCGTGTAAAATTCTGCTAACCACGAGTCCCAGTTTAGTCTACAACTACGTAAATTTGCGTGTATGCACTTAATGTTGTTTATTGCAGCATGGTTTAGTTTTAATTCAAGATCATCAAAGTTTCCGCAAATTTCATTGACAAAGTTGTCAGGTAGTAATTGTTTGTTGTCTATGAACGGACCGACTCAGATTCCTGCAGTATTGGCTTTGTTTGGTTTTCTTGTTCATTATTCTTCCTTCCTGCCATACTGTTTACGATTGCAATGAGGTCTTCTTCGTTTTTAATTGTTTTTGTTTTCTGATCCGTCCCTTCTTGTTTTATCTAAACTTTTCCATCTTTAAACCAGATGAATTTATGTTTTTTTTTTAAGTTCTTGCTTTGCTTTACATAGAACGGTCCTATAATATGGGGTTAGGTGCTCATTTATAAATACTCTATCTGTATTATTATTTCCAAAAATACCATTGTTGCACAAGTGCTTTTTATTTTTGTTGTTCACCCAGATGTCTCGTGCAATTCGATTTTTGAACTGTATCAGTATTGTTGGGCTACGCAAAACACGAAAACCCCCAACACAAAACCAAAGTAAACTAGAGCTACCGTCACTTCTAGTGTCGATATAATGGAGCGAACCCTACTTTCTTTTCTGCTTGGCTAGGGTGTCCCCTTCTTCTTTCCGTCCGTGCCCCTACTACTTGTTCAACAGTGTTTTACTTTACACGAAGCTTCAAATAATTCGGAAGTTGGGTAACAGTCAACCATACAATTGAATCGAGTTGCGTATAAACCTTTAATTTCTTACTAGCAGTCATACCGGGCTAAGCCCTGGGTTTTGTTACACCTGGAGTTGTTTCCAATTTTTCGTCCCTCTCACCGCCTCCTTTCTTTCCTTCCTACCCTCATACCCGCCCATCTACTTCCCTTCCTTCTTTTTGCTACATGTAGTTGAATTTGGGTGGGTAGTTGAATAGAATACTGTCCCTCCCCTAACCTTCTGCCCTCCTCGTTTTGCAAAATTTTGCTAAAAGTGATTCGGTCTCCATGCTAAACAACCCCCCCCCCCCCCAAAAAAAAATTAATTTTAGGTTTAGTTGATGCGTAATCGTATGCTTAACGGTAACAGACACACGTCTCTCCCCCCTCTCAATCTGTTTAAGTATTATAGCGTTAGAATTCCAAGAGCGGGCTAACAGGTGCATTGACCAAAACACGGGCATTAGTGCACACTGTTAGTGCAAAAACATTTCAGTTCCAGCAACAAGCTGCATATTGCACAATCACATGGAAGCTGCTCACATGTTGTAGTTTCCAAATCCGCCGGGAGACAGTCCCGGAAGTGACGACGTATAGCCGTGATGACGCCATGCGTTATGCTAAATCTCTATTATCTTTGGAACTAACTGATCAATCCTTTTCGTGCGACCTAATGTTGGAAAGATATTTTAATTTGCTGAAAGAAATGCCTGAACAATATATGCCATAAATCTGTAAGTTTTGGTTTAATCTGAAGAAAAACATAATGTGACTACTGTGCAATATACTAATTCTCAATTATCTCTGAAACTAATTGAGCCATCTTTTCGTGCAAACTATCGTTGGGAAGGTACTTTAATTTACTAAAAGAAATGCCTGAACAATGTACGCCGTAAATATATTAGTTTCTGCGTAATTTGAAGGAAAGGACTTTATGATGTTCTTAAAATGGCGACCATGCAATATACTAAATCTCATGTATCTCCGGACCTAATTGATCAATCTTATCATGCGACCTATCATTCGAAAAATTATTTAATATCCTAAAAGAAGTGCCTGAACAATGTTTCCCGTAAATATTTTAGTTTTTGTTGAACGTGAAGGAAAACATAATGTGCATGTAATTATTGCTGCTTTATATGTGTCTATTGGAAACGGTAAATTATTAAAGCTGTGTCATATTGTTCACAGTGCGTCACTTGAGCAGTGCCCTTCACAGGCAGACGGAAGCGTACAGGAAAGTCATTATTTAATATGACATCTTGTACCTCTCTTAGTACACTTGCAAGTCTATAGAGGCTACATTACCCCAGCAGTTGTCTTCCATTCCAGAATATCAATTCAGCCGATTCTTGTTGCCTTCCCTTAAATGACTCTCTGAACTGTCGTGTCATCACCCTGATTCGGGTAACATGATGCTGCAGAATATGGAGGCCTGCGTTTTACATGCGATGACTTCAGAATGCTGTCTGCCCTTCCTGGAGTTGCTACACAGGCTTGAACAAAGTTTTCATTCTAGCCACTATTCGCAACCAATCGTTGAAATTACAGCCATTTCTATGTGCAGCTTTGTGATGGTTGATCGGCCTTAAATTGGTGTCTGTGATGATTAATCTTCTTACGAATACCTAATATAATAGTAGGGCAGCTTATCATAAAATGTAGACACACCGGACAAAAGCACTGGACAAATTTTTTCAGGTACTAGTTAGGTACTTAGCTTTTAATTTTTGATAGGAACCAACTCCTCCGTCGGCCAGCTTGGATTTCATAGTGGCCATTTTGAAATACAGGTATATTATCAATGCCTCGGTTTCTAATTCACTTAGAATCACAAACTTGGTATCTTAGTGTACATATTTGGGGTCAGAGAATACAATTGCACAACGTTTAAATGCATCAGACTATATATTTATTCACTAATGTATGTTCTCCGTTGGCCATCTTGGATTTCACGTCTTATCAATTGCTCGGCTTCTAAATCACTTAGGCCCACAAACTTGGTGTCTAAAAATACATATTTGAGGTCAGGGAATGCAACTACACAACTTTTAAGTGTACCCGACTATTATACAGTGTGATTCATAAAGTACTAAAATAGGCCTAAGAATGTAGGCCTATAAAATGTAGGCCTATACTATAGGGGTGCCTACTTTTCTTAGCACATGAAACAAAAACCGTTGTTCAGTCTAATAAAGGCTTGCTATGTGCATCCCTTGAATTACTTGTGAGGATCTCAACCTGCACTTGACGGGGACATTTTGTAATTGTGTTGTAGCAAACTGTGTGTTGTCAGGTCGTACATGTAGTATTACGATTCTGCCCTTGTTTCCTTCTTTGAATGTAGAAGTTGAACGTTACGTTTGAAAGTGTAGGCCTGTGAGACATGCCCCGAAGTACACTATTGAGGTGAGGATTGAACTAGTTTTTCTTTGCGGCATGGAGGGAGTCAACTTTGAAACCATTGCAGCAGTTATTGACCAATTTCACACCCGCCATCCATACAGAAATAGGCCATGTTACAACACAGTCAATAATTTGTTGCAGAAATTTAAGGCAACAGGTTTTGTTGCAGATGACTGGGGAGTCTGTGGACGTCCACATTCGGCTGCAGATGAAGAAAGTACACTTGCCACAGTTGAGTCTATCGAAGCAACCCCTCGAACATCGCAACGAGGTCTTGCCCAGTATTTTACTACCTACCAAACAGCCATCCACAGAATCCTTAAGAAAAAAGGGTACCACGTATACAATCCCGCCACTCCACAACGCCTTGATGAGGAGGACTATGACAAAAAACTGCAATTCGCACAATGGGCTGTTGAAACCATTGATGGTGATACGACATTTCTACGCAATCTGGCAATGACTGACGAGGTCCATATTTCATTACACATATTATCTAACAATCAGCCCACACGTGAATACAGCATTACAATCCCACATTGCACAATTGAGGGACACCACCAACATAATCCCAGCACGAAGGTGTGGTGCGCGTTTCCTAGTTCACGATTGGTAGGACCATTTTACACCGATGGACCAATAAATGCTGAACGGTATTTACAGCTGCTCCAAGACTAGATTCAACCATCCTTCGAGGAGGAAGTGCCTTGCCCATCTTAATACTGTATAGTATCAGCACGATGGGGACTCTTCCCCACTTTGGACGCACTGTACGGGAGTGGTTGGATCACACCTTTGGCGGTAGGTGGATTGTGAGGTGAGGAACAGTAGAAAGGCTACCCAGAAGTCTGATTTAACCCCTCCTGACTTCTTCCTATGGGGCTATCTGAGGAACAGGCTAGGTGCAGCACTAAATCACACGGGGACCATTCAAAAGCTAAGGCAACGTCTTGTTGAGATCCGTCAAACAATTACACCTGATATGATTGAGTGAGTTTGGCTAAATCTTGATCATTGCATTGCAGCACAAGGCTGATGGACACTTAGAAAATGTAGTGTTGAATTAAGGTAGAGGTGGCTTACTTTCATTCCAAACCAGAAAATATCTAATGTTTATTGTCAACATTCGAGCAATGTCGGAGTTCAATATGGCGGTTACGTTGTTTTTTAGGCTAGCCTAAGCAAGCTACATTGCACTACTACAGTTGCACTGTGGTTGAAAATGTCAACGCATTTCAAACCTTTTTAGTTACGTGTTCAAACCCTGAGTTCAGGATATTCACAAGATTTTACTAAATTGTTTAGAGGTTTGCAAGGTTTTCGGTTTGGCAATCCAAATGCACCGCAATACATGAATACGGATGTATTAAAATACATCCACATTTCATAATGTTTCAGTTACGGGTTCAAACCATGAGTTCAGGAAATTCATTAAATTTGACAACATTGTTTAGAGATTTGCAAGATTTTCAGTTTGGTAATCCAAATGCATTGCAATACATGAATACGGTTGAAAATATCACCACATTTCATAACGTTTCAGTTACGGGTTCAAACCATGAGTTCAGGAAATTCTTTAAATTTAACTAAATTGTTTTAGTTTTAGTTTTTAGATTTGCGAGGTTTTCGATTTGGCAATCCAAAAGCACTGCAATGCAAGAATGCGATATCAACGAATATTTAACTTTTTCGGTTACTGGGTTCAAATCCTGGTGTTACAATACAATGTTGCACAAAGTTAATGAGGCAGTATACTAGATGAGCTCACAAGGCTTGTAGCTTGGGTACTGTAGGGGCCGTGCTATACCTGTTGAGCACATTTTGTTTCCTGGGAAGGAGACGGGGGGGGGGGGGGGCAGGAACTACTACCTATTCATTTATGACGGGCTTTCCACTGGTACAATAACCTCAGGTGCACTGTACAAAATCTGCAGTAATCGTATGAACATCATAATTTTATCAGATATATTATAGGCCTACGTTTTAAAGGCCCGCAGTTCATGGGCCTACGTCTTATAGACCTATTTTTCAGCACTTTATGAATCCATATTTATCCATAATATATGTAGCAATTACGAACTATTCACCAATTCGTGTAATTGGTAATATGACATCGTATTATGACATCGTATGTGAAAGATGTTGAAGTATATGAAGGATTGCCTTTATATGTCAATACAGCTGAATGTTTTGCCTGTACGAAAGCTACGTAAATCTTCGAATATGTACACAAGGTCATCAGGTGATTGAACTTGCCAATGAGGATCACCATTGGCTCCTTGTCATCGTATGAACCATACAGTTACAACAGCCATTCAAAAGTGCATCCTGTAGCCAAAGTCAATACTCAGTCTGGTGTCCGTTTCCTCATGGTAACATGAAAGCATGGACCAACCAGTTCCACGGAGAATAACTTCGGCATCACACAGGAGGACATTGCCTTGCCTTCGGCACATTCAACATTTGCCATTTGTTAGAAAGGAATGTAAAAAGTTACAGTTTGTTGGTGGGGTCTTTTAATAAATCGGTCCACTTACCTGGGATCTTGTTCCTTCTTTCACACTCTCTTAACAGCCTTACGTCCTAACACCAGACAAAACAGCTAATTGGTGAATAGTTTGTAATTGGTACATATATCAATGGATAAATATACAGTCGATGCATTTATATAATAATAATAATAATAATAATAAATAATAATAATATAATAATAATAATAATAATTTAAAAGTTGTGTAGTTGTATTCCCTGAACCCAAATATGTATACTTAGACACCAAGTTTGTGAGCCTAAGTGATTTAAAAGCCGAGAAATTGGTAAGATATGAAAGCCAAGATGGCCGACGGAGGACATACAGGGTGTCCCAAAAGTCCCAGTCCCCCTCACAACTTTTGAAGGGGCTGAATGAAGAGAGTGAAACACTGGCAATGTAGGTTTGGTTAAAGGATCTCCCTTTGTGTACAACCGGTATTTCGGGGGGGGGGGGGGCACCCAGGGGCCCCAACTAAGAAATTTCCAATGGAATGGGGGTAAAGGAATACCTTATTTGAAAGGTCTTCATTAGGCGAGTAAAATGCCACAAGAGAGCTTCGATACGATGAGCCCATTCAAAATGGCGGCCGGTCAAACATTACGATTTTCCTCTGTATCCCTACGTGTTACTCGGGCTAAAGACATCGTAAAGGGACGTAGGTCGCTGTAAGTTTGTCACGCTCCCAGCCGAAGCCATGGAACCAGAAGGAAAGAGGGACAATTTTGCTAGGTAATTCCAATCGGATATTCCTAGGATCGTTTACATGCCACAATCGACATGAGCACGAGGCATCACAGGCCTTTCTCTTCCCGAAAATACCAGGGGTGGCTGATTTCAGGATCGAACCCAGGACCTCTTGCACATTAAATGGTCGTGCTAACCATTAGACTACCTTGCCCCCCCATGACGTAGGTGGCAGTAAAAGGCTTTGTTCAATTTGGTTGGATTACACCCACAACTTCCTCTGCAGTTTGAAATCCAGAGTGTGGGCCTCAGTGCCCCCCTCTCCAGCTCTCTCTATGAAGTGAGGTCCATGAGCATGTACCTTAAACATTAGTAACTCCTTTCAATCCTTTGAACGTTTAATGAAAACAATGTTTAACTAATGAAAAATGTTCACTGTCTGAGTTTTATGTTTCGTTTCACCAGTAGCGAAGCAAGGTCGGTTAGATCATTATTAAAAGGTAACCAGAGGTGGGGAGGGAAACTGCAGCCCAGACTTTGGGTTTCAAACTGCAAACGACGTTGTGGGTGTAATCCAATAAAATTGGGCGAAGTATTTTGCTACCACCTACGTCCCTCTGTGACGTCTTTAGCGTGAGTAACACATAGGATGCAGAGGAATTTCCTAATGTTTCAATGGCCTCCATTTTGAATGTGCTCATCATATCGATGTAATCATTGCGGTATTTTACTCGCCTAATGAAGACCTTTCAAATAAGGTATTCCTTTACTCCCATTCCATTGGAAATTTCTGAGTTGGGGCTCCTGCCCCTCCCCCCCCCCTCAGGTGTGGCAGGCTAAATGCCGATTGTACACAAAGGTAGATCCTTTACCAAACCTACATTGCCTGGGTTTCACTGTCTTCATTCAACCCCTTCAAATGTTGTGAGGAGGGACTGGGACTTTAGGGACACCCTGTATATTAGTGTATATATACAGTCTGATGCTTTTAAACGTTATGCAGTTGTATTCTCTGACCCCAAATATGTATACTAAGGCACCAAGTTTGTGTTTCTAAGTTAACATAGAAGCCGTGATATATATATAATATACCTGTATTTCAAAATGGCCACTATCAAATCAAAGATGGCCAACGGAGGAGTTGGTTCCTAACAAAAATTAAAAGCTAAGTATCTAACTAGTACCTGGAAAAAAATTGGTGCTTTAGTCCGGTGTGTCCACATTAACGTGAAATTTGACTTGAAGCTGCCCCACTATAATGTTCATGGCATGGCGAACCATGGATGAAGAATTCACGTCATATCCTAGTAGCGGGAGCTGAATAATTGATGTGCATTTACCTTTGAAACCTTCATGGATGTTTTGACGTGAATGGAAGCCTACCCAGGAAAACACTTTACCTTCGTGGTCAGCCTTGCTTATGGTAAATTGTAACCAGTCAATAATTTCTACGGGTGCATGAATGATTTTTTCTTCGCTGGTGTAATTTACCATTGTAACGGTGCATCACATGAACTTCGTTGTTGCCTTTTTTGTTTGGCTGCCCCCCCCCCCCTTCACTGGCTGACAATATCAAAAAACATTTCCTTCAGAAGTTGCTTGGTTTGACAAAACCTTTTAAATGATGTATCACTCGACCCCCTTCCCATTTGAAATTTCTTAGAAACGCCCCTTTGCCCCCATGAAACAACCCTTGGGGCAACCTGCAAAGGTGAACAGATTAGCGGTGGATTGTCCACATGCGAATTTGTCAGTCAATTTTTTACGGCATTAAGCTACCTTCATTACTTCTCGAGTTATGGCACTGTAACGGGTTTCGTGATACACCCTGTATACCAAATTAAGTAACAAAACTACATACAGGGATGCACTTTTCACGACCAATAATTCACCGATCAATATAATATGCTGAAACTTACTACAGTAGTTCTTTACATCATTTATGACAAATAACGTTCTATGAGAAAATGTCGAAAATCCAACAGGAAGTGAATATACAGCTCACTTCTGGTAGTCTTTGTCACATAACTCCTAAACCGTTTGACCAACAGGTATCAAATTTTGCAGGCATATTCTAGAGACCATTTACGTCAATTAATATTGATGACATTTTGTTGTATCTCTACCGCAAGTGATGGTAAATGTCAGTTCCGGTATTTCTTCACTAAATGCATAACTTTTTAACGGGTTAGTTGGCAGGTTCCCAATTTTTCACATACATTTCTTACATCTATGATAAATAATGTTCTATGAGAAAATATCGAAAAGCCAACCGGAAGTAAATATACAGTGTCACTTCCGGTAAATAGTCTCTATCACGTAACTCCTAAACCTTTAAACTGATAGGTGTCAATTTTTGCAGGAATATTCTAGAGAACATGTACGTCAAATAATATATAATGATATTGTTTACTAACTCTACCGGAAGCGGTAGTACTGTCAGTTCCAGTAGGATATCTTCTTCCAGATGCATATTTCTTAAACGGGTCTTTTACACTGTTTTAAACAGAGAAAAAGTCTGCAAACACTGATTGTCGTAGGATATTTTTTTATTCACACACGCTCTCAGTGGTAGCACGGAAACAATCAAGTATAAGTACAAGAAACGTATCACTACTGTTCGCAACAATGGCTCCGAAGATACGGCTTGCAGTTCCTCGGAGGCAACTGTACTTCTCGGCCTTGTATTCGAAGTTATTGTTGCATATCTCGGAGGTACAAATTCTGTGTGTTCACAATTGTTGCAAACAGTGGTAATTCAGGCCCAGGCTCACAATAAAACAACCATTAACAAACAAGTCTTATACCATGTCCCTGAATGACCCAGTAAATTAAGGAGCTGTATTCATATCCAGTAGTTGTTTTTCTTTCTCATTGAACATTATTTATCATAGATGTAAGACAGGTACGTGCAAAATTTGGTACCTGCCGACTAACCGGTTTAGAAGTTATGCATTAAGTGAAGAATTACCGGAACTGACACTTACCATCACTTCCGGTAGAGCTACATCCAAAATGTCTCTAGAATATGCCTGCAAAATTTGTGACCTGCCAGTTAAATGGTTTAGGAGTTACGTGATAAAGACTATTTCCCGGAAGTGAGCTGTATATTGTTCCTCCGAGATACGCAACAATAACTTCGAATACAAGGCCGAGAAGTACAGTTGCCTCCAAGGAACTGCAAGCCGTATCTTCGGAGCCATTGTTGCGAACAGTAGTGATACGTTTCTTGTGAGCTGTATATTCACTTCCGGTTGGATTTTCGACAGTATTCATAGAACGTTATTTGTCATAAATGATGTGTAGAACTGCTGTAGTAAGTTTCAGCACATTGTATTAATCTGTTTATTAATGATACTGAAAAGTTTTTCCCCGTGTGTAGTTTTCTTACTATTTACATATTTTGGCGTATAAAAGGCCTGCCCCAGCCCATTGTATGTTTAGATTGCGTGGAGTACCGCATTTTCTTATTGCTCATACACCAAATTAGCCACACACAAAATTCAATCTTTTGTCCGCCAAGTCCTAATTCTATCGAATTTTTTCGCTAAGCTACCTCACTAGTAGAGATGATAAGTTTCAAGGGGAAGTTAATTTATTGGCAGATTATTCGTTAACAAAACTATTGAAATTCGGTATGTGCCGTCATTAATTGGACGTCTTAAAACTTGGAAATGATTTCATTAAAAATTACTTGCCATAACGTATCTGGAAAATACGATGACAATCTCCAAGTCATTATTGATCCTTTAACCAATAAAAAAAACTAAACGGTTTGCTGTCTTGTGATCATAAACATTTATTAATAAACTTTATCGTTCAATTTAATGGTTTTTAAATCGTTCCGAAGTTTTATTATCACCATTTAAAGATCGCTTGGAATTTATCCCAAGTTAATAGCTTGCTTACAAATGGTTCTTTTTAAAACCCAAGTAAATTCAAATGAAATCCAACAATGCACGTAAAATCGTAATTTATTGTTATCAATAAACATAGGTAGCATAAAAGAAGCGGCTTTATATGCTAAAACCACATTCGCTCTTAAGTTCTCAAGTAGTGCAACAGCTGCCAGGTAAGTTGCACCTTTTTAAAATTTGAATTGGGGTTGAATCTCGAGTCTTCTGAAGCAAATTTACTGCTTGTACAACTTCTACCAACGGCTAAGTTTTAACGAACGAAAGTATTTTTTAATATTGTGCAGTACTATTTGGGCAGTGTTTTCCAGCATTTTTCAGTAACTGCTGTTTAGTTTATTTTGCAACTAGGCCACCCAGCAACAACGTCATCAAAATTTCAAGTTTACACAAACTTTTATAAGTTTTCTAGATGAATAAGGCATAACGTAAAATAGAAAAGTAGCAAAAATTGCGTTTTTCTAACTTATTTCATTTTGTAAAGCAACCGTGAGCACTTACGATAATATTACACTACGGTAATAAGAGAGAATTTTCAGTATTTTCCAATTAAAGAAAAAATAGGAATAATAATTTTGTCAGGTCATGCTCATACTTTCAGTATCAATTTTTTTTTAAGTACATTATATTTTTTCTAGTATCAGTAGCAACCTGTAGTAAAGGGAAAGGCACAACGGTATTCAGCCTGGAAATCTTCGATCATGGTAGGGGGCCGATATTTTGCCAAAATGTCTGCCATTACTGAAAGAGTCTGGTGGTCTCTCACACTTTCCCGGCTTGCAATTATGGCAGGTTCCCTTCCAGTTACCGCACACCCACTAGCACCACTCCATTTTAAACTGAGTGCAGCCAAGGTCTTCATCTCAAACCTCGACATGTAGGAAAATCGCATTTTTTTACTGAAATAAGTGGTTGGTTATTCATAATGAAGATTCGCTCTGATAAAGGAAATAGTAATTTTAAACAAGCAAAGGAATCGTGTTGGCTCTCCTCAATCAGTTCTTTCATCATAAATCCCCTGTGGGCTGGGGGTAGAATAAGCCCACCATACCCCTGTGTGCAGTATATGGCGACTAAAAGGGAACCCAAGATCACGGTCTGCTAGTGTGCCAAGGGTCTGCATGGTGGAGGTTTTTTGGTCCGTCTTTAACACTTGCAACATCAACACTACGGTTTGCGAGTGCACCTACGGTGTGTATGGTGGGCAGGTTTAACACCCATCGCAAGCACTAGTCATAAAGAGGTGAAGGGACATCCAGACAAATCATGCCCGGGGTGGCTGCTTAGAGGATGTTTGGTGGTTTGAATCCCCTTTTGGGTTTGATTCCAATTTGCCCGTTCTGGCCCCTGGGCTTTTCATCCTCATCCCCAGCTTGTTGGCCACGTGCTGCAACCCAGTAATCTGTGGAGGCGGAGATCCTGGATTTCGGGATTTGGGTCCTTATTCTGGAGGACGGGTGGCCTGGGCGAGCCGGCCTAAGGTCAATCAGCTATGACCGTTTGGGTTCTGTCGGTGTTGGGAGGCGGCTTGTGCTGAATCCATCTTCATCACGGATCCAAATTGTTTGGGTTATCAAGGGAGGTGGTGCGTATGGCTTCCTTGGTGGCCTCGCCTCTCGGCATGCTTAAGCTGCTACCTCACTGAGATAAGCGGCGGTGTTAGCTTCCTGGTGCATGGCCCTGGATATGTGGCTTTTGGCCCTGCATCACCCGAGTGCCGCGCGGGGCTTTCTTTTGGGGGCGCACCGCCACGACTTCTTTTTTTGCTCTCAATGGCAAATAATTCCCTCTCCCTCCCCTGAAAAAATTTCTTCCCCCCCCAACAAAAAAATTTCTTCCCCTACTCTCTGCACTAGCAAGCGCCAGAGGAGGGAACCCGAGATGGTTGGGCCTGCTGCTCAGTTACAGGATTCGAGTAACAGTCAGGAGCAAGTCCCGAAGTTCCTGGTAGTTACAGGCGAGGGCTGAGATGTTACACAGCTCTATCCGTTCGCTGTACACAAGACCCTGAAAGGGATCTGTGGTTCTGATCCAAAGAGTGTCTCTCGGCTCCATGCTGGGGGATACCTTGTGGAGGTACCAGACGATGCTCAGGCGAAGAGACTTTGGAAGGCGGGTTCACGGGGATCATGCCCAGTGCGTGTCAAGCCGCATCGTAATTTGAATAGCAGCAAGAGGGTTGTGACGTGCTTTGATTTGAGGGGTCTCAGTGATGATGTCATCCTGGACGAACTCAAGTCACAAGGCGTTACGGCCATGAGGCGTTTGATACGGAAAGGCGAGAATGGTGCTCAGCCAACTGACACCTTACTCCTGACCTTTGATTCGCCGGTTACACCGCAGCACATTACTGTAGGTTAACTGCGGTTGAGGTCAGATGTTACATCCCGAATCTGATGTGGTGTTACCGCTGTCAATGCGTTGGTCATGCCAGCGGTTCGTGTAAGAGTAAGCCTACCTGTGTTAGTTGTGCTCATGAAGCCCATGAGGGCACTGATTGTGCTGGCCCAGACCGGTGCGTCAACTGCAGTGGTCAGCACCAGGACTCTTCGCGGGACTGCCGTGTTTATGTAGAGGAACGTCGTGTACAGGAATTGAAGGTTAAGGACGGGCTTTCCTACTCAGAAGCCCGGAAGAAGGCCAAACTATCAACACCGACGATGACGTGCGATCGTTTGCGCAGGTGTGGAATCTGCCATTGCCTGGCCCAGTTGGTGGGTCTGCTGATTTGGCAGATTTGTGTTCTGAGACCAGGTCTTTGACGAGGACGGTAGGCATGTTTGTTACTTTGTTGACCTAGCAACATCCATCTTTGCAGGGTCTTTTGGGTTCTTCGGACCCATTTGCTGCCTTGCCGTCAACATCTGCCCAGCCTGCAGCAAACTTGATTATGCGTGCTTGGTGTATGGTTCGGCTAGTGACTCGACTCTCCGGATACTGGACGCTGTGCATCACAGTGGCCTGCGTTTGGCGACTGGGGCATTTCGAACGTCTCCAGTGGTCAGCCTCTATGCCGAAGCCTCGGAGCCACCTTTGCCCATTCGTCGGTAACAGCTTGCCATTCAGCATGCTGTGCGTTTGCGTGCTGTGCAATCCAGTCCTGCTTGGTCCATGGGTTTTGGGCCAGACTTGCGGGTCGGTAGGTGCTGGGTGGGTAAGGGTGATTTCCGCGATAGGCTTCAGCAGTCCTGTCAGGAAAGATCCTTTAAAAAAAACCCTGCGTCTTGATTCTTGGGGATGCCAGTGGCCCCTTGGGTTGTCCGAAGTGGCATTTTCGTTTTCGCTCTGGCGTCCCTCCCGAAGCGATCCTCTCCACCAGCAAGGTACTTGCAGGAGTTCCGGCAGCTGTGTTCTCAGTACGCCGGTTATCAGCGGGTGTTTACTGATGGGTCGAAGTCAGACGTTGGCGTGGCGTGTGCTTGTGTGTGTAAGGGAGTAACAGTTGCCCATCACCTTCCGTCTAGCTATTCTGCGTTTTCTGCAGAGCTTTTGGCTCTCAGTTTGGCGGTGGAATGGATCCTTGACCTTCAGGGCACGCATTTCATTATCTTTAGCGATTCCATGAGTGCCCTTGAGTCCTTAGCGAATTACAATCCTCGGAACCCCTTCACACAACATGTCCAAGCTTGCCTGGCCAGCAGAAAGCCGTGCTTTTCTGCTGGATCCCGGGCCAAGTTGGCATAGGTGGAAATAAGCAAGCTGATTCTGCAGAGAAAGGGGCCCTTTCTGGCTCTCTCGGAAGGGATCTCCGCCTTGTTCCCTCAGATGCCTTTCCAACTCTGCATCTGAGGTTACACGCTTTTTGGCAACCTTGTGGGACAGACAGGAGGGTAATAAATTACGAGCTATTAAAAGCATTGTCGAGAAATGGCACTCGGCATGTCGCCGCAGTCGCCGTGAAGAGGTAGTGTTGGCCCATTTGCGCATTGGTTACACCCGACTTACTCACTGTTTCCTTTTGCGGCGGATTGACCCTCCTGAATGTTATTGGTGTCGACCGCCACTTACGGTCCGGCACTTCCTTGTTGATAGTCGCCATCCTGATGATGTTCGTCGTCGTTTCCATCTTCCACATGACATTTCGCATCAATTGGGTGATAAGTCTGTCCTCCTGTCCGGTGCTTATCAATTTTTGCAGGAGGCACAGATGTATGACAAGATATAGATTAAGGGTTGAATAATATCTCTGTAATGTGTGGTGCAGTGGCAACCCGGACCACTACATTGTGACTGAGGTTAGTGCTAATTACCAAGCTGTCGACGTGGCATTAAGCCTCAATCCCCCCCTCTTTCATCATAATAGAAAATCCATCCAAACGCATTTTAAGCCAAAACACGGTTTTATCCCTTTTAAAATCTTGCTTAGGCATTTCACTCAGTTTCAACAAAGTACACATGGTGCTCGGACGAAATCTAGCTAGAATGGCAAACAGTGTTTCCTAGGCCACCAACAATCGCTCACTGCGGTAGCCTGTGACAGCAATCCACAGGATAAAGAAGCGAATTCAACAGTAAATAAAGTAATAAATTGTAATCCACATTTCACAAAGTTCACAAATTTTGCAAAGTTCTGAATATTTGCTTGGCTACACTGTGTTTCTTGATTTATATCGCAAATTGACTTGGTGTATTCATGTCCTGTTCCATTTAGACTGCTTCATTTAGACCACTTAATTTCATCACTGCTGCAGTAGTTTAAAAAAGGTTGTTTTGTTAGTAAAATATATTTGTTCAAGTCAAATAAATAAAGAGCAGTGAATCCAGATGTGTCTACGAGAATCTTTCATGGCTATATCAATACATACGGTTGGGAAAAACGTAAGCAAATGCACGCAACCTTTTTTCACCCTTTTATTAACTCAAATTGCTAAAAATCTATTAACATCGACTCAACACGGAAAGCTTACAGCGATCCCCTTCCCCCAGCCACGACTTCCTAGATTATTTAAACTCCGTTTTAATCAAGTTGTCACAAAATTATTGAGTATAACATTAACTTACAATGTGAGCTTTATTCGGGACTGATGCATCACCGACTTAGTCTTAGTCACTTTTTCAATTTTGCCTCTACTCTTGAATTGTAACTCTTGACTTTTAAATAAGTCTGAGTTACAACTACATAGGTGAGGAGAGGTAAAGGGAGGTGACGGAAGTGAGGTAAAAGAGGTAAATGTTGACAGAGGACCAGTGAGTTAACGTTCTCTTTTTTGTACTGATTTTAATTAAGTTTAAACCATTTTGGAATTCGTATCTTTTTCCTTTGGTAATGTAACTTGTTTTTGTAAACTGCATATAAATGTACTTTTGAGGTCTATTTGTGTGATGCAGTTTGTGTGATGCAGTTGAATTCTGTGATCTGTATGAATGCTTTTTTTTTTAATTGTAAAAATTATAATTTGAGTTCGGAACTTAGTGCGTGCATCAAGCAAGCATCTTTTCTACTTAAGTATTTTAAATATTAAAAAAAAATGGAGCCATTCAGATTAACTTCCCTTACTCCTTTCTACCGATATCTCGGGATGGACAGCAATAAGAAATTCCTAGGAAGAATATCACTAAAAAATAAGGCATGAAAAAATTGGTATAAATTTAGATGGCAAAAAATAGGAAGTTTATGTAAATTTAGTAGGTTCTGTGATAGGAGTCGTGTTTAACAAAAGAACGAGATGATGATTTTTGATACATTTTGTTCAGAATACTTCCTGACATCCTTTCGGCTGTAACTCTTAGTCACTTCACAGCATTTAGACCTAACGGTGTTTCCTTCCATGTACTTTTTGCAGTGGATATTTTGTCCACGGTTTCTTTTTCCTTGGATATTTTTTGCGGGGTTATGTTTTCCTGGAGATTATTTTCCAGGATTTTTTCCCCATGCCCTCTATCCCATAACCGGACGCAACAACACTCCCAACCAAAAGTCCGACTAGAAGAAATTGGCCTCAGTCGCATAAACCAGGAAGTGAAAACAGTGGTAAACAGGAAGTAATAAACATTAAAAGTCTTCAAAATTTGGGGGAAAGAACTGTTCTTTCATTTTATTTTGGGTTCGATAGCCCTTGCTCCTGAATAATATTATTTTTCCATCTTTCTCACGTCATTATTCCATTAAATAAACCTACGACTAAACCAAATTATTATTAATTTTCAGTTTTTTCGAAGATGTTGTCTTCCACGCTGAAAGTAAGCATTTTCTTCTGTATTCTGGTATACATTTCCCTGGCTACCGGTGAATACGATAATGGTCCCGATGATGGCTCTGCTATACGAATAGTGTCCTTCAAACCAGAATACGACAAGGTGAAACGATGGGCCAACGAGATACTTACTCTATTGGGGGAGAAAATCGACCAGCTGGATGCAGCATCAGCATATGTGCAGAAGATTCAAAAGTCTATCCAAGCAGTTCGTGGTTTAGTTGCAAAATATAAAGTAGACCCCGACCTGTGGAAATCAGCTCAGAATGTAAGATGTTAATTGAATTTGTTTATTTGACCATCGTAATAAAAAAAAAGCTCTGGCCAATCGCCCACATTTTTTGCAGTAAATTCCCTTGCGGTATAAATCTTTGCAAACTATAATTGTAATTGTGTGCAGGAGGCCCCGTAACGAAGAAAAAAATTGGTATTACTATTTTTTTATTTAAAAAAAATTTCTTGGAACCTTAGTTCATCTGATACAAACTGCTCGTGCCGGAACGCTTCATCTTTGCAGTTCTTAACAAACCTCAACGACGTTTAGACATCCATTCGACCTGTAGAGCATCCAAATCCTCAATTTTTGCCCAAAAGGAGAGAGAAATAGATTTGCATCTGAATGTATTTTGACTAATCGAGCCGATCTGTCTTTCCACCATGTTTATCAATACACACACTAGTGTTTCGCCGCCAAGTAACAGTAGATCATCTGATTGTAGGCATCAGATTGTTAAACGATGATTGTTGATAAAAAAAAAAGGTAGCCTCACTAGTCGACTGTCTTTTTTAAGAGTAACAAGCTAAGACCTGATTTCAGCCATCTCGTGTAAATTCCCCATGCGGTAAAAATCTTTGCAAATCGTTGGAATCTGGTCACATAGGTCCAGTAACGAAGAAACCCTCAACATTAAAGAGTAGGAACGTGTCATTTATGGAGAAAAAGCGCCCTCAATTACGTTGATTTGCATTTAGTAACTAGATAATAATTCACAAATTCCCATCTTAATGTTCCTTTGGTATAAAGACACCAGTACAGTTCACTATGGAAAGTTGCCAAATATTAATTTCGACATACAGGTAAAGCGTCGTGTGGGGAAGACGTGCCTTTTTGTAAAATGGGGGTTGCACCTAGAAGCACGTGGCCCTGAAGTGTCGCATAAATGCAAAAATATTATTGTAACCTTTGCATTGTCATCCAACATTTTATTATAACATGCTGAAGTGTTATACACGCATCGTTTCAGAACTTAGTTGTAAGAATACATTGTTGCAAACAGGCGACTCACAAAAACAATAAATCTTACTAAGAGACTAGGAGTCTTTCATTGCAAGAAGAGTTGGAAACAAAATTCATTTCGTGAGCACAGATTACAATCAATTAGAAAAAAATATGTCTTGGTAATGCGCCAAGTTGGCTTGTGAATCTAGACACATGCTAGTGTGTTGCAGCCGAGTAGATGATCGGCCATTTATATCAGATTAATTGTGATTCAGTGTGCAATTCCAGCTTCATTGCGTAGATTACCACAAACCACGGGAGGAGCAAGTGAAGGGAGATGCGCTCATTGAGTGAGCTAAGCAAACGAAAATCAGCGTTTGTTAGCTGGTATACTCGAAAATCAGTTTGAAAAGATTAAGCATGTGTAGCATGGACATACACTAAACCAAACCATGTCAATTTGGCTAATGTAACAGGTAATTGGTCAATGACCAATGTGAAAATTATGCATGTGAAAATGTATATTTCTCCTGAAAAAAAGGAGATGTGAAGATAAGACTATGTAACTTTTCTTACAACACAGATCTATGAAACTTATGCTATCCACCCAAAACTGGTATAAAGCCACCGAGTTTTCAAGAAGGGTCGGCCTTTGAAAGTAGTGATATCATTCAGACAAGGTACCGGAAAGGATAATCCTATTAGCCAAGTTAATCGCACTGGATAATACAATGGACGTTAAATGAAAACGTAAAGATTGCTACCGCGAGTAGCGATGTTCTAGTTTTAATTTAACTTTCGAACTATTAGTAGGTGCGATTTACATGGTTAATAGGATTAACTTTGGCGGCCTTTTCCTGGTTGAATGCTACCATCAGACCATTGAACTTCAAATGATGGTAACTTCCAAGCAAATGGGTCTGCAGCCAATTTTTAACATGTGTTGATCGAGTCTTGTCTAGGACTATCATACTGTAGTACTCTTTTTATTTTATGAGTTATTTATTTATTTGTTTTTTTATACAAAAAAGGGGTGGGCAAAGTCACAGTGACTTTAGGGCAACTTTGCCCACCCCCCTAAATTTCACTGCAAATCAAATACTAACACTTGGAAAAGATTCAAAGGGCAACATTGCCCACATCAGTGAGATGGCCTGTTCTTTTTTTACGCAAAGAATGGGGTGGGCAAAGTCACACTACTTACGGCAACTTTGCCCCCCCCCTCCTTAAATTTCAATGCAACCAAATACTGACACTTGGACAAAAATCCAAAGGGCAACAATGCCCACATCGACCAATTTTGTTTACTAAAATTATTAAAATTTATTATTTATTAAATTTTCTGTGTGGGCAAAGACACCCCACTTAGGTAAGTAAACAGTGGGGTGTTTTTGCCCACTGAGGCTACGACTGCAGATTTCAGCGAACCTCAACAAAATTTATAAAACCATTTATAAGGATAATTTTAGCATAATCTGACAAAGTAACAAATCCCTACTATGATTAGAAGATAGGCATCCACGTAAAAGTAGCTAAACCATTAAATTTGACGAAATTTAAGGTTTATCTTAGAATCCACATTTCCGGTGCAACACGACCGGAACAGGAAGTTGATTTTGGTCAGACTATAAGGTGACGTCTGATGAGTCCTCCCACAAAACGAAAGTTATCTACTCTCAACACAGTGCCATCTAGTGGGAATCTAATCATTTATTACGAAAATGGGCAAAGCCACCCCGTCTGACGGTAACACTATTTTCAAAGGCCGACACTTTTTGGAAACATGGCGGCTTCTCATATACTAGTTTTCTCTTTGGGTGGATTAATAGTAACAGAGCCGTTCATATAGTTTCCAAACAACTGAAATTGGCAGTAATAGCTGTTTTTTTTTGTTATCATTTTTAACTATTTTCTAATTTTTTTCTATTTTCAGTAGATCGAGATGCCTTACCAGAGTTATTAAAACCAAGCTTAGCCATCCAATCAAAAACGTGAATATCTCGGAAAATATATAGGCTACATTATATTTTTATCTTCGATGTCATGAATTTCATACATCAAGTCTCCCTTGTTGCCAAAGCCATGTAACGAAATTAAAACAAAACTGCAAATGTTATTACGTCCCAAATAAACACACCCACACAAACACCAATAAACAAACAAATATACAAAATCTAAATTCAGTGAAATCTCATTCGCTTTGCTCGCTTGGCCACTAAACTAGTGTATCAGAACATCCCTTGCTCGTTCAAGTAATTGCAATCTTTTGAGCTCAGTAGTATATCCATACTACTGAAAAATAATAATAAAAAATTCACTTTAAAATTCCTTCTTATAGCTCCTTCAAAATTCTCAATTTTCTTATCTTTTATTTCATAATTGCTCCTGTTTTACGTTTTCCTGAAACCCGTTGCAACCCCTGTATACCATAAGACCCTTTTGTGTTGGTAATTCAGATATGGACCAACATGACTGTTTATATAAATACTTTTATAAAATGTTTTTCAGCGTGAAGAGGTCTCGAGAGAATACAACAACCTCCTCCAAGCCCTTCAAGACGCCAAAGAACATGGATTGAACGTTGACAAAGCCATTTCTCTCTTAGATTATCGTCCAATTTTTTCAACTCGTAAAGTATGTGCCGGGTACATATGTGTACGTTAGTGCAAGTTATGTATGTTAACTGAAGTATAATATAGAATTCTGAAACGTTTTGGATCTGCGCGACTTATTTCTGGCTTCTTTAAAACCCACTGACCATTCTGATGCACAGATCCAACTTGAACCAATGATCCAATTTGACCCATCAGCAAAATGTAACCCACTGACCTATTTTAAGTTGCTTTTCATACTAATTTGGATTAATTCTAGGTTTCAAAAGTAAACCGAAAAAATATATAAAAGTGTTGTTTTATGCATCGTTTACACATAAATACAAAGTATAGATATGTCACCTGGAAACTTCTGTGTTGTCTAAATAGTGCCAAAGAAAAAAGGCATCTATTCCTATTTACGAAGTTCCCACCAAACGATTGACCCATTTTTTTTTTGCTTCTTAATGTAAATATTTTTTTCTCTTAAAGTAGAATTTTATAAGTTCTGTATTTCATTAACACACTGCCTCTTGTTTCTTAAATCAGCAGGTTCTTAGTTTTTTTTCTGACTTCTTGGAAATCCTACGCTGGTAGTTAATATATTTTTGTCTTTAGGAAAGTACATAAACCGTCAGTTTCATGTGCAGAATATGATGATAGCCAAACAAGTAATGCATTGCATTATTATATATTTGAGGATCAATAAAAAACAAAAAAAATCATCATGCATTAATATAATCATAAAAAAGGAGGTAAGTAAGTCAAAGACGATAAATATTAAACAAAAGAACAAGACCAATTCAAGGATCGTAACATTATATTTAATTTTCCCCTAAAACGTTGTCAATTATATTTTTAAAGATTTAAACAGATGGGACTGACACCACTACATCAGGAAGAGTATTCTATATTATTTGACACAATGATAAAGATAAAAACTATGAAATGTATTATAAATGCACTCTTGTAACTTAAATTTGAGAGAGGAATCTATAATATTATTGCAGCACTCGTAAAAATGGAAATGGTATTTAAAAAAACCGGGATGAACCAGAGCATTATTTTGAATATCATAATAACGTATCCTCGTTTGCGACGCCACTTAACCAAGGGGAATTTAAGCTGACTTACGCGCTATTCATAGCTTGCAGAAGACAATTGGGCAAGTTTTTTTTTAAGGTTACATTAAATATTTTCAATGCACTTCGAATCCTTAAAAAATAGTGGGTGTCAAAAGGAATCCCCTATTACAGAATAGGTGTCACAGTTATCCTACATAATGTAACAATCACGTTGTTCTCACGACTCGAGATTGTGCGATGGAGTAAAAATAAAATATAAAAGCCTTGCAAACAAACGCGTCAACGTGCCTACAGAATGTAAAATCCTCCTCAATTAAAAAAAACTGACTCTTTTGTTGTTTAAGGCTAGGTTGAACTGATCGGAAGTCTAAACACCAAACAAACACGAATGAATATTCCTCTAGTGTTTCTGATACTGCAGTGTTGTTGTACTGTTTAGCCCACGTGACACCTGACTGCTGTATTCACATTTTTTTTACAGCTTTTACTTCAGTGCACAAAGAGTACGCGATGACTTATTTAGTAATGATTGCTGCACTTGGCTAGTCGTCATCGCAGAAAAATCGTTAAAGATTAATCGTTGTACTGTAGTTAGTACCGCCTTAAGGTAATTAAGGGTTCGTAAGAGTCCTAGAAAACCTAGAAATATCGTTAAAAATAAAAATGCCTGAAAAAGTGCCTGAAAATCTTGTAAGTTAGTGTATGAATTATTAATAGGGTGGTTAACGGAACGTAGGTTCCTTCACTGTAAAATGCTGCTAAATTTAGAAAAAACCGTAAGCGAGTGTGTAGCCATATGTTATTCTTACAACAATTTTGAAATTTGGGATCTGATTTAATTTGATTTACGTGTCCAATGGTTGGATACAGTAATAAGGTTTCACGTGGACTATACAGTATAGCAACATTGCGGTTTCTGAAAACTTCCAGTAAATTTATTAGTTCCTTTGCTGTTTACGTCGGATCAGTTAAACCTTACCTTAAACATCAAACAAGCTCGTTTTTGTCTTCTCATTTTTGATTCTTTGACATTCCAAGTTCGTCGTATGTATTCCTTGCAAAACATTGGTTTGTTTGCAGCTCTATTTTCGTGGCTTTGGCCTTCTTCGTACTAGCCACATCGCTCGCTTCGCTCGCTCCGTTGGCGTCCTCTTGCTTCGCTGGAGGGATTCCTTATTGCAGCACCTCGTTAAATAAAGTTTATATGTCTACGTAGTTTGTCATTATTCATCTGTGTCACACCATGCTTGTAACGCTTGTATTTTGCATGTGTCTGTTAGATCGACAACAAATTTTGAGCAAAGCTGTGTGTGTTTGGTGATTGTTAGTGAGAACAACCAGTTATTAACTGACTTGTTCCTTGTTGGTCTGTTGCCGTCTAACCATTCTTGACGGACGTTCCCGAAAAGTTAGACGTTTCCTCGAAAAAATGTGGTCAACAATTGTTGTACGTTTGTACGTCTTTCCTCCAGTTATTAAAATACATCATCCATTTCAGTGCGTAACTAATAGCTTCAAGACGATCCATGATTCATGTAATTTCTATTTACTGATTATTGCACTAATTATTTCGAGGGAGAGCATAAGAAAACACACATTGAATAGGTTTAGTTTACGTGGAAATCGCTCACTTTGCTCGCTCAATCCACCCATCTCCGTGCTTCAGAAACATGAATGTTTGGCGCCCTTTTAAAACCAGATCTATGGGTATGATTTTTCCATGCATCAAGTCACTTGATACACAACCAATTTTAAGATGTATATGTGGTACGTTGCAAAATACGTCGTCATTTTAGGTTATTTTTTGCGTGCATCCTTTTCCAGATCATTTCGCTTGGCTCGCGGACGTTTGCATGAACAAACTATGACGGTATAAACAAACATTATGAGGGATACAGCGCATTAACAAAGACGTAACGGTCAGTAGAACAAATCATAGCTTCACTAACGTTTCAGGCAATTGGTGTGTGAAAAGCAAGGGTTATCATCTTGTCACCTGCTTCTTTAACAGATTCTGAACAGTAAGGTTAAGTGAAAATCTCCCTATAAATAACATTTTGATACTAATGGAAAATATGTCTTTATTACGGAACATGGTTGGCTAAGCTAGTTTATTTAATCAATATCCATTTCCTGTACAGATCTGTTTCTAATAGCAACTTTCTTGAGATTTTATAAGGAATTTACTCAAGAAACGGCATTTTTCATTTAATACTCATTAATATCATGCTTTTTGTGACGGGAATCGTTATGTGACGTCACAGGGCTGTTGTAATGAGGTTGCCACTGTTGTTGCGTCATGTGTGGATATGCCAGAGTATTAGGCGATTAATTCAAAGTAAATGACAAACGCACGTGTCCATGCGGGCTGACAATGCTTAGTGTAATAACGTTGTATTCTCTGTTAAGCTATTATTAAGCTTCCTTCTTCACTGAGCCGAGCTGTCGAACGGTTCAAAACATTAAGACCCATCAGCAGAATTTCCGCCATGTTTGGCCTTGAAATTCTACTGCCGACTGTTTTTACCATGTTTTAACTAACGTAGAATCAGGAACCCTGATTGACACAGTAGAGCCCATAACCATGTAAAGAAGATTGTCTTCCAGTGCTTTAAACCTTTTCTAGAATTTTTACTCCCATGTGACGAGGTCGCCACAATCACTAACCTGAATAAACCAAGATTTGCCGTCATGGGTCGTTATAAGTTTCTTACTACAAACTAGTTTCACTTCTTGGCACTGATCAGTTGTTGGCGACGTAACCAGACGGCTTCGATCACGGACTCTGAGGGGCTACGCAACCGTCGTGACTCTTTCTCCCTCTACATTAGCGTATCAACTGAGCTAACATGACGGAGATCGGCGCCGGGACAATTCCAACTGCGTAGGTGGAAACGATGGCCTTGTCAATCCCCTTCCCCTTTTGGGGGGCAAATTCGTTTGCTTCCCACATTTTGGTAGCATAGTCGTGGGCTATTTGGAGCGTACGTCGGCACCGATTGGACGCCTTACTTTCGTCGGACAACGCTAGACTCGCCGCCCGTTTCAAGAGTAAGAAGAAAGGAAGAAAGGACGAAAAGCTACGCCCTACGCGACGTGCCGGTTGGTGCGCCAGACCAGAAGCGGTAGAGCTACGACAAGACGAACAGTAAAAAAACAAGGAAACAAGAATACGAAGTTGTAGGAACTTGCACGGACACGTGAATCTGCCATGAAAAGACGTCCTTGTGTACAGCGGAAACTAGGACACATGACGACCTGACCTCACCTAAGCCAAGATTGTATGCAACAAAAAATATTTTGTATTCACAATTAGTGTGATTATTTATGGCCTTTTAGGGTATTACCGTAACGGTATTTTTGTTTGTAAAAAGTGAAGTGAGTGCTTCAAAATGCAGCAACTTCATGCATTAATTTAGGATAGTTAATGCGAATACTGTAAGTAGCCTAAAACAAGATTACGCATTAAGTACTTATTAGTTCGTTCACAGTGTATTAATGTGCTACTGTGCATGCCTGTGGGCAATATTGCAAGCATCTGTGAACGTATACGACTTTTGCATAATGGCATGACCTTTATTTCAGCAACATAGATTTCCCTAACCTAAAATATTTATTCTAGGTGAGATACTGTATTGTTTGATATTACCTAATTTTATGTTTATCTAGTGCATTGAGGTACGAAAACGACAATGGCTTATTGTAACTACCCTTTGCAGCAAGTGCAATTACAAGCACCAATCCCACAACCAATAATGTATAAGGGTGTAGAGATTCTTACTGAATCCAATTACCAAACCTGGGCTACAAAAATTAACGGTTTCAAAATCAAACATGGCTGGGGAACTGTTTTGGACCATGATCCACCTTCTGCAAACGCACAGGCAGCAGCCATTGATGCATATAACACAAAAAATGGGGACTGCATTTGTTTTTTGTACCAAACTATTTCCCCGGCCATACTGTTCCAATTCCAGGGTGTAACTAGTGCAAAACAAATTTGGGACACCCTGAGAAACCGTTATGGTCAGCAGCACCAGAATTATGGAGAGTGTTTGTACAGGCAATTTTCTAAGGCCAAGATACAACCTAATGAGGGTATACCAACATTTATTACGAGAGTTATAGGCCTAAGTCAGAACTGTATAGCAACTGGCAAGCAAATAACTGAAAGGGAGATCTGTATGACCATACTAGATGGTCTTGATAGGCCTCAGTTTGAAATAACCCGTGAGATGTTATACCAACAGCAGAATTTAAGCATAGACCTCCTCCAGAACGCCTTAGCCCACAGGCAACTTTTATTAGATCAAATGCAACAGAATGCGTTGAGTGGACAGTCTTTTGTACCTGTAACCAATGTACCTTCCTTCCCTACTATGGCTGCAGTGCCGCAGTTACTCCCTTATGGCTATACTATGTGCCCCCCAGGTTATGGTTCTGTATACCAAGGCCCAACGATGACACAGTCAACTCAACAGCACGCCCTAGCACAAAGTCTTGTCCCCCAAACCTCTCAACCAGGTAGAACCATTAACGCTGTTAACGGAAAATGCTGGTCCTGCGGTAGCGATCAACATCGCTTTTCGCAATGCGACCGTATCCCTCGAGAACACTGTGTAGGGGTTAGGTGCTGTTCCTATTGGGGCTATGGGCATCCAAGCGATCGCTGCGCCAATAATCGCCCTGGTGGTCAAGATATGAAACAGCTAAATAACCCCACAAAACCTCGTTTTCAGAGGGAAACGGGGGACGCAGTAGTCGTGCGCATAACCCTCAGAATGCACAGACTAGTGAGTCTATTCATGCAATGGATCATGAAAATGCCTATGGCTTAACTTGCCATCCTCTTTCTGCTTTAGACACCCATACTTTCCGTTTCGATAGCGGGGCGAATACTCATGTTCTTAACTTCATCCCAGGTATAGTGGACATGTCCACTTGTAAGACTGTGAATGTGGGGTTAGCCACAAATGGTACGACTGTATTAGGCTATAAGATAGGAAATATACGCATAGATGGTTTCAATAAGAAGGGTATTAAGTTTACTAAACCAATGGTATTAGAAAATGTAACATACATTCCTGAGGCCAAAGTGTACTATGTATCTCTGGGCCGACTAGAAGAATCAGGTTATAGCATTAGACATGCTGATAAGAAGATATTTGTTTACCCTAACCGACACCCACATACCGCAGTGTTTGTGTTTGCTGGTAGCCAGAGATTGTTTGATGCGGTGGGCGTACAAAGTGCTTCTTACTCATGTAATGCCTTACAGTTAGGGGGTAACTCCACATGTACTGCCGATATGATGCACAGACGCCTAGGGCATGAAAGAATTAAAAATCTTTATCGAGATAATGCTGTAAAAGGGCCCAAACTAATAGGGAAACCTAGCCCCTTCTGTAAAGTATGTGCCGAGACAAAAACAAGGCATAACCCTCACCCCCGTTTAAGCGGCCCTATTGTTCGCAGGCCGATGGAACAATGGAATATTGACATAACGGGACCTTCTAATGTGGCTGGCTTGGGCAATCAACGTTACTTGTTCACAATCGTAGATTTGTATAGTAGGAGATACTTCGCTATTCCTTTTGTGCACAAGTCATACGTTTTCGATAACTTTGCACGTTTGGTGCTGGCTCAAGAAAATGCCACTGGGTTCAAGTTACAACGTATTTATACCGATAATGCTAAGGACTTTATTAACGCAAAATTTAGTCATTTCTGTACCCAGAAAGGTATAACCCACTTACGTACCATGGTGAACTGCCCGCAAGAAAACTCACCAGTTGAACGGGCTCACGGGGTGATTAAAACAATTGTCCGCTCATATTTAAGTGATGCTGATCTGCCGACTTGTTTTTGGGCAGATGCAGCCACTGCGGCAGTTGACGCACGCAACTGTCTGAGCACTAAAGTCCATGTGGATGGTAAGACCCCGCTTGAAAAATGGGGAGGGTTGCCCCCAATGTATTTAAACATCGAAGGTTTGGTTGTCTGGTGTACTTGCACTTAGAGAAAGCCAGGCGAGGGACATTGAACCAACAGCAAAGCCCCATATAAACCTTGGCTATGACTATGTCCGACATGGTTATAAACTGTATGACCAATTCTTGCAGAAGATTGTCTGGGGAAAAAATGTCGATTTTTATGAGGAGAGGAACGGGTCGGAACTGTTTGGTCGCGGACCCTACTATGTGCCAAGCTCTTGGTCATTGGACGGCCCCCCCTCCTCTGAGTATCCTAGCGGAATAGCCGTAATTAATCTCGACGATTCATCTGAAAGTGATGAAGACGACGTGGCCCAGCAGCTTCCCATTCCCGTTCCTCAACCTCAAGAACAACCAGCACAACCACAACCCCCCCCCCCCATCCATGTGGCACCACTCAATGTTGTCAATAATAATCCAGTTAACCACAATCCCGTTGGCCCAGGCCCTAGGGGCAGAATCCCCCAGGTCTCAACTAGATGTTCCAGGCGTATTAGGGGTCTTAGCCCCAATTACCCACTAGATGAGCGAGGCATAATTGTCATAAACTCTCAAGTCGAAACACCTCCCAGTAGCTCATAAGTGTGTTCAATTAACTAACAACACTTGTTTTATTAACATTGTTTGTATAAGGCGGCAAACCAAATAGCCCTATTACCTTTAACTTAGAGATTATTGGTCTTCCCTTTCCTTTTATGTACAGAGGCTGTTGGTCGAAACCACACTCTACTAATGTGGGACGTTGGTCATAGAATAGTGACTGATATCTGTAAAATATTGAAGATAAATGTCCGCCATAAGGTAGATTGTAAACGTCCATCATATTGTGTTTTACGTTGATATCACACCTTTAAACTTTAAAAAGGGCAACATTTGTGATGTGTAAACCTGTGAACCGCCACAACCTCACGGGGGGGGGGGGGGTTGTGACGGGAATCGTTATGTGACGTCACAGGGCTGTTGTAATGAGGTTGCACCTCTTCACAAGTTTCCACTGTTGTTGCGTCATGTGTGGATATGCCAGAGTATTAGGCGATTAATTCAAAGTAAATGACGAACGCACGAGTCCGTGCGGGCTGACAATGCTTAGTGTAATAACGTTGTATTCTCTGTTAAGCTATTATTAAGCTTCCTTCTTCACTGAGCCGAGCTGTCGAACGGTTCAAAACATTAAGACCCATCAGCAGAATTTCCGCCATGTTTGGCCTTGAAATTCTACTGCCGACTGTTTTTACCATGTTCTAACTAACGTAGAATCAGGAACCCTGATTGACACAGTAGAGCCCATAACCATGTAAAGAAGATTGTCTTCTAGGGCTTTAAACCTTTTCTAGAATTTTTACTCCCATGTGACGAGGTCGCCACAATCACTAACCTGAATAAACCTGAATAATTGGGTCGTTATAGGTTTCTTACTACAAGCTAGTTTCACTTCTTGGCACTGATCAGTTGTTGGCGACGTAACCAGACGGCTTCGATCCCGGACTCTGAGGGGCTACGCAACCGTCATGACTCTTTCTCCCTCTACATTAGCGTATCAACTGAGCTAACATGACGGAGATCGGCGCCGGGACAATTCCAACTGCGTAGGTGAAAACGACAGCCTTGTCAATCCCCTTCCCCTTTTGGGGGGCAAATTCGTTTGCTTCCCACACTTTTCCTAGAAAAATAATGGGATTGTCAAAGAAAGTCATACCACTAAAGTTGTAGGGGATTTAACGGAGATTAAAATAAGGGCGATATCATTGGGCGTAGTTCCCAATATGGCGGCCAAACGACCATGATTTAGTTCACGTGATCAATTGTGTTTAACACTCTTGTAGGTGTGTAGTAATGCCCAGCAGTCAAACTGAGGGTACATAAAAGTGCATACGTTCATTGAGCTAGCTCCTCGACTATAAGCAAAAACGTTGTTCTTTGTTGCGCTATAGAATAAAAATGCTGTAACTCTGCTACTTAAAATAGCATTAAGACTGATTAATAATTTTGACGTTTTTCCCCACAGTAGCGCTTTGTATGTATCACAGAGACATCGAGCGGCTTGTTTCTGCTACCGAACGGCTCTACTACGGCTTCACTTGCATGATTGGATCATTGATTTGGACTGTAGCCTTCACACCCGATCACTCAGCAGTGCTACAGACGTAGAAGTGCACAGTCGTATTGAGTGTATTTTATTTTTAAAATGGATTTAAAAAGGAATGATTTTATTTTTGAAGTTGTAAAGCAACCATTTATATTGGATAGCACTCCTGATGACATAAATGCACGTACAAATTTTGCGTCGTCCTGACGCAGATCATCGTAGTGTATGAAAATAAGACTTTTTCTAACTCTCAGCAAGCACCCCAATTTTTTTGTTTGGCTGTATTATTTCTATTCATATTTCTTTTCATTAAAATAGCGCAAATAAAAATGACCTTGGTTTTCATAAGCACCCGCTTGAATTATGAGCCGCATATCACTCCATTGTTATATTTCAAAAATAAGTTGTTTCACGTTACTCTGGCTATTAAAAGTGCCAAACTACACTGGATACCGGCAGAAGAAAAGTGCTCAGACAAAAAAAAAGCCCATCAATACCGCACATATTTGTTACTGCACATTTCCAGTAACAAATGTTTCTGGCAATTGAATACAGATACGAAACTATTGATTTCAATCGTGGTACAAATGTTAGGTATTGGATTGCAACTCACCTTTTGTTACAATTAATACAAAAATACAAAAACACAACGATTCTGTGATTTTAAATGTATTTTCTTTTATTGTAACAAAAGCTAATAATTGTGAAAGTTGGTCCTAAAGTCCACACATTAACACCTTGGAAATTTGGTCAAATTTCATGCCTGCTGAAACAAAATGCCAAAATATGCCTTTTCGTAATATTTCATTGATTTTGTAACTAAGCTCTATATGAAAGAAATAAAATTATTCACCCTCCCCCCTGAAAATAAAAATTGGCGCACCTCATCATTATTTTGAAAGGTTTATAAAATAAAAAGACAAAGTTGTCTACATACATCGGCTTTTTGTTTGTATACTTATGAGAACCAGCGTATTAATTCACCTTAATTCGCAAAATAACCAACCATCAAATACACTGCAGCAAGGTCAACCAATAGAAGCGCTACTTCATGGTATGCAGTAGACGGGCTGGCCATGCAGAAGCGCTACCGGGTGGCTATTTTTGACGGAGCACTAAGAGTATTTGCTCCACCTCTGGTAGCATGATTGGCCTCTGGATTGCTTAATGCTCTGATTTCTATCTTTCCTTTGACGTAACTCATGAAGAAGCCAAGTCATGATCAACAAGAGTTGAGTTATAATATTTACTGCTTTTGGTTGTTATTGACGCATTTATCAGGCCTACAAAAATTACTTGTAGAGTTCGAATATGGAGTCTATAAAACCTAACGATTGAACGCAGCCTAGTCAACCCAGTCAAATAAAACCAAGTCAGAACGTAATTCGAAGAATACAAAATATTTGCAGTGGAATGATCCGTTTATTAGTTGCCTTCTAATTAGTCCAGTATTCCTGCCAGTTAATCATTGAACGAACGTGATCCCAACTTTTACAACTTTTGCGTAAAGAGATAGTAATTAGCAAAATGATTGAAAAAGATTAGCGCCATTTCTGGGAACGTATGCATTTCTTTAAGTAGTCCGTTGCATGGAAACAGAAAAAAAATGCGAAAACGGTTCAACGAAACAAACGGTGTGAATATTTCTAGCGTGGAGGCCAAGATGCAATTACTTTGTCCCCCGGCTAGTAAGTGGGAAGTCTTGGATTCGATTCCCATAATCGGGGCAGTCGTCTTTTCTTTCTGCGTTTGTATGGCGTTTCTTATATTTTGTTTGCTTCGTTAATGCTTTAATAAGTCCATAAAAATACATAAATTGTAAAAATAACAATCGGCTGCAACGATAACTTTGCCCCAACTGGTCTTCTGTACACTTCCCCCGCTTTTGGGCCACTTCCACTTCTTACGTTTTTTTTATGCCTTTTTAACAAATTTTTAGACACTAAGTCTAATGTTGAAACCCGATTGTCTCTATCTGGTACCTTTCCATCCATGATGGGCTCACATTCTGGCCACTTCCGGTCATTTTCGTTCCACCTCTAATGAAAATGTTGACGCACACACCTCTATATCACGCACTGCAACTGCAATGTCTGCTATGCAGGGTGTTCCAAAAGTCGCAGATAGGCTGAATAACTTTTGAACTAATGAGAATTGAAACTTGCACCTTTGGAGCCATCGGTTCTATTTTTTGGTTCTATCTAGTGGCGTAAATGCTTCCAATGCAAAGTGCTATTTCGAACTTTGATGGGGCGCCATTTTTGATTGGAGCAACGTAGCGACGTTTTCTTTGCGCCATTTTTCTCAGCTTGTTTAGGGTTTTAATATGACGTGCTTACTCGATCCCCCTTCCCAAATGAAATTACTGAGTTTCGCCTCTTGGGGCCCCCATGAGGGGGGGGGGGGTACTGCGATGTCTCTTATTCCAAAAGATAGAACCCTCAACCCAATCGATGTCCCCAAAGGTGCACGTTTTAATTCTCATCCGTTCAAAAGTTATTCAGCCAATCTGGGACTTTTGGAACATCCTGTATAATCGAAAAGTTGTAACCATCACAATTGCTGGTTAAAAGTGTGTCCCCATTGGAAATCCTAATGGAAAAATTCTACTGGACCAGTATGTCCAGTAGGAAATTTCAACTGGACCAAAACGTCCAGTAGGTATTTTAGGGACCAAAACCCCCAGTATTATTTTGAACTGGATAAGTAACAACAGTAGCATCATTTCAACTCGACCAGTAACTCCAGTAAGAAATGTTTTGTCTTCTGGTGAACTGGTTAACTGAACCAATACAACCAGTAGATATTTTCAACTGGACCAACACTTCCAGTAGATATTTTCAACTGGACCTGTAACCAATAGTAGAACAAGTGCAACTGGACCAGTAACACCAATAGCTAATTTCAACTGGACCAATACCACCTGTAGGTATTTTGAACTGGACCAGTAACCAACAGTAGTATCTTTTTAACTGGACCTGTAACTCCAGTAAGAAATGTTTTGTCTACTGGTGAACTGGTTAACTGGACCAATACAACCAGTTGATATTTCCAACTTAACCGATACCTCCAATACGTATTTTCAACTGGGCCAGTTACCAACAGGAAATGCTAATAGAAATTCTACTGGACCAGTACATGTCCAGTAGAAAATTTCATCTGGATCAATACCTCCAGTAGATAGTTTGAACTAGACCAATAACCAACAGGAAAGTCCTATAAATTGGACTAGCCAATCCAGTAAGAAATGTAAGACCAATACTTCAAATAGATATTTTTAACTGGACCAGTAACCAAAAGTAGAATATATTAAACTGAACCAGTAATGCCAGTAGAGAATAGTTCATCAACTGGTGAAGTAGTTACGTGGACCAGTAACTCCAACTGGATATTTTCTCCTACTGGACCAATACCTCCAGGATATTATCAGCTGGATCAGCAGAAACTGTAAACGGCATTTAACTGAACCGTTCATCATCAGTAAACTATAATCGGTTGGGTGAGTAACTCCAATAGAGAACAAGTTCGAAAGTTCAGGAAGTGCAGTAAGTTTGCGGCAGGTAATTTTTTGACTGGGATGGCAGGGCTAAAGCAAGCTAAGCAGGACGGCAGCACGTATCCTATTTTGCATTTTTCTATTTGTTTTCCTTGAAATGCCTTTCGTCCAAGTGAAACACAACCTGTTTAATTTAACAGTAACTGTATTTAATTTATCAATGAGTAACATGCACAGACCTCCGAACGTAAAAGGGCATGCTAAAGTCTTTTCTCTAGACCCTTTTTTTGACCTATTAGTCTCTTTTTTACCCTTTTTTTTTATCGTTTTTGGAGCTTCCTGGCTTTCTTCTTGCCATTTTTAGCCTGCATTTCATTGGTTCAGAAAACTAAAATAGGGCATATTTTTACAAAAAGGGCAAGAAGGATGAATGTTCCAGGAAGCCCCCCCCCCCCCCCCCCCCACACACACGCACCTCCTGTGCATGCCACTGGTACTCTGGGATCTGTAACTAAATCCTAAAACCGCACATGTTCTGTTTGTGTAGCATTAAAGCAATTTAAGGAAATAAAGAAATGTGTAGATAACCAAGATCACTGCATGGTGAGCATAAAAACGAAAAATGTGTGGTGGCTTTAATTGATTTTTGGCGCAGTTTGGGCAGCAAGTGACAGCATGTGGCAAATTCGACGTAAACAATAGTGGTACACACTCATATCGTCCGAATTTTGGTGTGTCGTGGGTGTTTTTTTTAATTGCTTTTTGTCTGCAGGAATGCGATACACAGTGAATTGCCTGTGTATCTTTATTTTATTGCATTACTTTCCAGTGAGTGTTTCTTAAATATCGTCACAGAAGTAAAGCAACTCTAACAAGTTATCAAATATTTTGAAAAACTCATATGGAAAATTAACTTATAAAGGAATTCCTTGGAAAATCAAGTGTAACTTATATTCCCAACTTATTTATTTGTCCCCTTACGCTTCTAATTTGCACCTGAACCATTCAGGAGTGCAATGTTTTGCACTCAGTAAAAGATTTCTAAATCGAAGTCATAAGAAATAACTTCGCTTGCTAACCTAGTAGCTATTCTTACTATATCAACGCTCATGTTTTACTGGACCAGTAGGCCCTTCTTACAGGACCAGTAACAAAAGCCTGCAAGTTTGATAAGAATTTTATATTAAAGCAATTCATAAATTAGGTATACATTTTAATAGCATAATGATAGGTTCTCTAGTTGCTAAACAATTAATGCCAATTGAGTGTTTAAAACAAAGTCAGGCATCACATGACTTTAGCAGAAATCAGTAAAATGGAAATCCTACGCCCATAACTTTAATGCTTACGATTTTGTGTGTATATAAGGCTGATCACTACCCGCCGAAGATGTCTATACAGCAAGACTTAGGGCTACAGAAGGCAGGTAAGTAATAATGTTAGATCTATTGTTAGTAGCTACGTTGTAACCATGTGTATAGGAATGTTTCAGGAAAGGCTTAGTCAGTTGTAATAGTAAATGGAAGCACTATTTTTTTTACCAGACTAGTACAAGATTATCACTGGTCCTATAGGAAAGCCCTACTGGTCCTGTACACCTTGGCTATTGGACCAGTAAGAAGAGTCTACAAGACCAGTAAAAATTTGGTAACAGTCCATTAAGAAGATCCTACTGGTCCAGCGCACAATTGTTACTGGACCAGTAATAATTTTCTACTGATCCTTGCTACAGGACCAGTATTAACACCTTACTGGTCCAGTATTCCATAAACCATTAAGCAGTACTGGTCCAATAGGTAAATTCGTACTGGTCCAGTAAAAAAATTTCAGTAGGATTTCAATAGGGAAGGCATCTTGCTGAGTTAAGATGCCTTCCCTATTAAAATATTGCTCAATAATTTTTACCACTGTCTCGGGATCCGCCCTTTAATTAATAAAATAAATCCAGCAATATTTACGCAGGTGTGAGTGAATGTAGCAAAAGCATTTCAATTAGGAACAAGCTAGGAAAATGCTGTTACTAGTGACAAAACTGTTTACCAAGGTGGCAAGAGACCTAAGCACAGTTATTATTTTTCGTCTCAGCTAAAAGATTCCCAACGGAAAAAAGATTATCAATTGGTTTACCGATCTTGCAACACCATCTTGCAGCCAGAAATTACAGTACTTTCCAAAACGACTAATTCAAACTCGGGAAGGTCGAGACTGTTAAAGACAGTTTGGTATCTCAAATAACAGAGAATAGTGATCTCGTCAGAGTATTCCAATTTCCTCTCTAGCACACATCTGCGAGAAAATGGTTCCCGAATTCATTGATACCTCAGCCCGAATGAGAGTTCAGCTGCCTATTCTGTCCATTATCTCTGATGATCATTCACTTCTAGGGTGACGTCACTTCCACTCTCTGGAACGCTTTGTTGAGTTAGATTGTAGATTTGGGAGGTACTGAATGGCTGATGTAAACAACACTTTAAACGTGACATAAAGCGCTAAGCTAAATTTTCACTTATAGCTTCAAGTTGAGATATCACAGTGTAAATTCATCAATGAAACCTATTGTTTCCGATAATGAGTAACTATCATTTCTAGTGCAGAAATGTTGCTGATCTCTTGGTGAAACGCGTATGAACTGAAAACACATAAATTCGATGGCTTCCAAACTGCAGGGACAACTTTTACATAGCCACATAAAATTGCTAGCACATTCTGACTTTTGCTTGATTGTGAGGTCCTGTTCAAAAGACCTTTCAAAAATATTAAAAATTGCTGGACACTGCAATTGTGGTACACCACTGACTTAATGAAAACTATAATCCAGTATCGAGCAACGCACACTAAAATTTAATGAAGTAAAACATGATTCAATAGACTAAAAAGCAAACTGAATTAATTATGCTTCGCTTCTTGGTTATGCACATTAAAATAAATATTTACCAGTAATATTAGTTCAGTAGATCAAACATGAAATCCTCCAAATACTTTTATATCTTATTATTTCAAGTTTTCGTAACAGAAACAGATAAAAATAATAATTTGAAGGTGTAGCAGCGACACAGAAAGAATATTGCTCCCTGGATACCTAAACACAGAACTTTAAACGTCAAAACTGAAATGTTCACTGAGCACATCAAGCAGATACCTCAACTTTTCCACATAGCAAAATTTTCTAATCAAACCTTTTGTATTTTCGCTGCATGAAAAACTGTTATTAAGAAAATAAAAAATATGTCTACTTACAGGTTTACTGTCGTGTTGCAACCCAAAATGTATCTATATGAACGTAATCAACTTGCGTAGTCGAGATACAAACGATCGTATTCCCAAACGAAGCTATTTATAAATAGTTAAATGGCAAACACTAAAGAAAAAAACATTCAAAACAATCAAGTCAAGACAAGTATGTCTTTGATACTAAGAAGATCTATTTTTATTTATTTGTTGCAACTGCGAATTAATCTTAAAATTATAACAGAGTTTGTATTCCAATGGAGGTGAGACGCATTTTTCTAGCCCCTGCCAAGTGATGTAAACTGACTGGTAGTGTTTGCAAATTTCTTATTGATTTGGAAGGCCACGTTTCTTAAACTGCCTGTTAATCCCCACCGTATCCTTTTCAATCTTGTTAAGGTGCTGCTAACAATGTTTGTGTAGTAAACAGTCATTACTGTCTGCTTTTGCAATCGGTTTTTTCGGGTGTGCAGCACAAAAGTGTTGAACGGTTAAATGGACGCTATTTTTAAAATACCGAGGTGCCTGCTGTTAGCTGATCAACTACGTTCGTATTTTCGAGAGTTGAGTAAGTGTTTTGTAGTGTACGGTATGTCAAATAAGTGCATTTGAGTATGCTAACTCTAGTATATGGATCTAGGTTGCTAGATCCATTACCTGTATTAGTTTGCATGCCCACAAGGTGGTACTGGTGTGATGTGTAATTAATCTATATACTATAGTGCAGCAGCAGCACTTGTCAGATGCTACCTACCTCTTCAACTATGTGTTACTAAACTGCTCGAGTGCGTGTTAGTCATTTCACAGTGGGCTTAGGCCACACTCTGTAAGACACCTCCAAGCATATCTTACAATGATGACTGAGCATGGAAGCTTAAATCTAATTTAAACATTCAAAACTAACTAGTAAACCTATATTTTCCTGGCAAGCAAGTCGGCGAATGGGAATCCAGAGAGGGTTTTTTCGGTAGTTAGCAAACATCTTAATATTGCGTCCTTAAGGCCAAAGCTGGTTTGGGTCGAAATTTGCTATGTGGCAGGTAGAGGTGAAGTACCCCAGCCAGCAGCCAAGCAGTGATTCTTCACAATCACCCGTTGGGATGGAGGTGGAGTATGCATATCCAGGACACTTAGGACTCAAAAAGTAATAGGGTCATTTTACTAGAATGTATGTGCTTGCTCCACGCTGGATGAAACAGCTCTCTAGTTGAGGTAAAGTTAAAAGTATAAAAGCATCGCCATTTTCAATTGCTACAGTCCTGGCGTTACTGCAGGAAAAACGTGTGGCACGGGGCAAGCTTCCTTAAGTTTATATGATTTTAGAATCACTTTTAATATTTGACAACACGACACGAACATTATCGATATGTTTAATCAATACAATCAACAAACCCTTCAATTTGTTTGATTGCTATTCAATATTTTTTGACCAGACATTGCCATATAGTAGATACCTGCCAGCGATAGCTAAAACAATTGAAAGGGTTAAAGAACCCGCAAAGTTTCAACCAAGTGAAGTAGTAATATCAGAACAAAATTGGCTGCCAACAAATTGCTACATTAGTTGCCAATCTAATCCCACCAACTATTACTTCAGACGTTAAATGAAAAACTTAACCAGCAATGGTCAGATTTTTCATTTAACCTTTCATCTAATAGTTGGTGGGATTAGCGAAGGTACTTGAAGGTTCCTTTGAACGCCTAAGTGTAGCATGCAAACCGGAGCAGAATAGTTAGGAGCTTGGTGTCTGCACCACGAGAATACCAATTGAAATCTCATTGCCAATGTAAGTCATTTAAAACACGTAAGAAAGTACCTTCTGGGGGTATTTCTGAAGTGGAAGTGGTTTAACGACACTTTTTTTTTAATGAGAGGGCATAAACAGCCCATCCAAAATTTTTAGGAGTTCACTATGCACTCCCTAGAGTTCAAGCCCTGATTAAATGAAAACTGTTGTGGATTAGTTCACACTGCACGTTAAAAGTTAGGGACGCACAAAGTTACTCCAAGTGGTAAAAATAATGTTCATTTAATTAATTGCATCTTTTAATCAATTCTTTTGTAGAGAATATTTTCCAGTAAACAGTAATGACATGAAGATTGATGCGTCGAAGAAGGGTAATATTTCAAAGACCCTGACATGCTGTATGAGATTACATCAAACAGCAGTAGACCAGTAGGTATGAATCCTATTATTAGACGATTAAGTATGGGAGTAAGTGGTTAATGTAAAAGGCCGACCACTAGCAGACCTTGTCTTTTAACTGGAAGCATGAAACGGCCAATATGTGTGTGTGGCAGAAATCGTTGCAAATGGTCGGAATCATGTGTATAGTGGCCAAAAATGAAGAAGAACAAAATATTAATGCGTAGGGATCAGCTATGTATGGAGAAATAGAACCGCAATAACCTTGACGATCTATTTTCGTTTATTCTTATCCGTTCTTTTACTGACCTGTGTTTTCTTAAGGTGTGGCATCTGTCTGATACTACCATTGGCCTTTAATAGGCATCCTTTCAGATTTTTTTTACATGTAGTGATACGCAATGCAAAACAGAGCAAAGAAACTTCTTATCCATTACTGGTGTATGCATGTCTGTCTATATATCAGTCTCCATAAAAACTTTTGAAATAATTGGCAGGTTCATTTCATATTTTCCACTTGCATTCTGTGTCCTATTTATGGATTCAAGTTCGCAAACCAATAAAATTAGGAAAGAGGTTATACGTGGGTTGTGACTCTCAAATATCAAAATTAATAAGGTGGTTGTTTTTGAGAGCACGGACTCAAAGTGGGTTGTCAGCCCCACGACGATGAGAAGGACAATTTAGTTGGATAAATCAATGCGGAAAACTTAGGATATTTGATAAGACATCATTATCTCAACATTTGTTGTAATATTCAGCAATCTAAACTTTATGTGCAATTTGATACATATTAACCATATCTGAAAGCACGTGCAACGTATGCATTAATTATTCGTTGAAGAACATTGATGTACAAATTCAACCCACACAAAAACCCGACTAGTCATTATTGTGTGTATTTGCCTTGGTTGCTGCAAAAGTTTTAACAGAATGATGCAAATGGTGTAAACCAGGAAGGCTAATGAGTTTACATCTTTAACGAAATTTAATTTTGTATGATTTGTTAACATTTGGATATTTAAAAGGGCTTAGTTCCATGTTGCCTCCCCCGCCCCATTTGACGCGGCTCTGTTACATTCAATCAAGTCTATTATACGTTGTAAATGCCGTAGTAACAGGGGTACTGTATTTATTTTATATATTTTTACTATTTGCAGGATTGAAGCAACAAACAAATTCTTTCGCATAATTTAATAATTCTGAAAGGAACTGTTTTTAGTGCTAAAAATAATTTTTTTCAAGCAGGGAAAGTGTCGATGTTTGCAGAAATCTTTAAGCTACAAGAGCCGTCAGTTGTCTTGTGAGAGTTAAGTTGTCATGTTAATTGTTGCCATCAAACACGACTAGTTCCACAATAAAGTCATCCATTACATCGTTTTTCAGCAATGTACCAAAAAACAAACGTGGGGAAGGGGGAGGGGGCACAGGAAAGCACATAAAGGTACAAAATTCCGACTGGTTCCTATTTTGGATGTTTTCTTTCTGCTTCCTTGTATTTCCAACTGGTGAGGCCTTTTTTGAGACTCATACTTTTGGTTTGGGACGTGAAGCTCAGCATTAGACAGAACGCCATCTTGTTACCGGAAGGCTAAACAAATGCTAACCCATTTTTCCACTGGATAATCCAGTTGATGCAGCACTGAAAAAAATGCTTGCCTCCTGCCAAGACTTAACTGTTGGATCATACCACATTTTCGTGTATATTTACCCTCGTATATTTCACGACATTTTCCCTTGCTCCTAAGAATAGCCTCCGCCAAAAAAACAATATCATCACGTTCGATAAAACGGTCTCGTCCTCACGCTTAACAAAACCAAAATCGAAATCTCTTACACAATGTAGCTGTCATCATTCGGCCAACGGATGAAAAATCGCCGTCATCATTTAATGCAGCTGTCATTATGGCATTCAATCCCGGGGAAGTATTTGCAATCCTGGGATTTCGAAATTCATTTCTCTCTATCCCGGGAACCCGTAACTAATTCCGAAATTTTGGAAATTTTTCGCATGACTTTCAGTGCCTACAAAAATTATATGGAAGGAAGTTTACTTTCGACGAATTCATTATTTAAAATACTCACAAGATGGAAACTGAGCAAAGAAACTAGTTAGTAATATGTGTTTTGTTATTTGAAATGGTCAACCATTTTTAAAAGTTTATATCAAAGGTAGTTTGTTAATTTCTTTTTTTAAATCTAGTTCTTAAATATTCCGCATTCTGTAGAATGTACTGTCGTTACTGCAACTCAGTGACTACGGGCAACTGAAAAAAGGCCACGAAGGAAGATACTCACATGTAAGAAGCAGATGCTTACTAATCTTCTTCACTGTTTATGGGTGATTATTTCCTACATGCTACTCAAGGTCGTTTATTGCTCATGTCTAGTGTACGATGTTGATTTTATTAACTGAACAAAAAACGGCTACGGCAATTTAGAAAGAAAGCATTAGAGCTCGTATTCACATGCAACTCACAGCTGTGATGGTGCAAAAAAAAAGCTGATTAGAATTTACTCAAACGAAATGAACTATAATTTTAACTCCTATTCGAGGGAGCAGTGATTGTTTTTATTGATGGGTAATTCAGAAAATGAACGTAATTGTTCTTAATATGTGTATTTTACAGGCGTTTCTTTTTTTGTCTCAATTAATTTATTTTATGTTTGGTTCGTGTGAGTGGTTATAATTTATAATTTGTGAAACATTCATACTCCATATCAAGGGTGTTTTTTGTTTATTTGTGTTTTTGTGTTTGGTTTTATTTTAGTTCTGTTTCGTGTGAGTGATTATGTGATAATTTTATGTGAGTATTTTTAATGTAAAAATACCTATCAATTTTGTTTGTTTGGTTAGTGATGTACATGTATGCATGTGCTTGGAGACTGGCATATCAAAATACTTGTTTCCATGAATTGGAGTTGAATTTATAGTTTGTTTCATTTGAGTTAATTATAATTAGTTTTTTTTTATTTGTGCACCTTCACAGCTGTGAATTCCATGAAGATACAACCTCTAATGATTTTTTCTTAAACGACATAGCTTTTTTGTACATTTAAGTCGTTGGCTTTTTCATTTCCTTTTTATTGTCATTGCTATGGTGTATGTAGCTTGTGTATGTATATTCTCCACCCAGTTTTGTTTGTAAAAAAGCAGCATTAAAAATAAATATTTCTGTCCATTTTCCACCCATGCTGTGTCCTTTACCTATTATACGATGGAAACACGCTACCGTATGTCCAGATTTAGCATAGTGTTATCTCTTTTCGTAGTTTGATTCACCATTTTTGTTTGCTAAGTTGTTGGCTTTTCCCGCTTCCTATTATTGTCATTGGTACGGTCTGGTTTGTCATGTGTATGTTCATTCTTCGCAAATAAAAAGAGCATTAGAAATACTATTTATGTCCATGCTCCATCCATGCTATATCCTTGTCCAGGCCATTACTTGATGGTATCCACTTGATCGACTTGATATCCACTATGAATCGTGCTAAATTTAGACACATTGCAGTGTGTCTAAATTTAGCACGATTCATAGTGGATATCAAGTTGATTCTTTATTGTAACAATAGGGATTCTTTGTTTTTGCAAGCAGTTGTAGTAATCGCGGCAAACAATCAAGGAAACAATTTGTAAAAAAAAATTCCATTAGCTTCCCGAAGACCCACTGAGGAACTAAATAAGTCATTCAATCTGTTAACTTTGGGATGACGGCATCAAAATTAAATACTTAGTTCCGTATGGTTTAATACCAAATGATTTAAGCGAAAACCAGTGTTATTTTACTTGAGTTGAAAATAACGAACTCACCTTTCTATGGCCGACAATGGAAACTTGGTCAAAGGGTGCCAAAGGTTTTAGCGAGGGTTAACCTCACTGGGTCATCTGCCCGACGCAGCCCTAAGGCCCTATGTCTGTAGCACGGTACGATAACAATGTTACTTTCCTAGCGCCCAATCATCATTATATCTTTTTCGAATGAGCTCTAATACGAGCTTGTGCGCCTTACCTCTGTGTTGCACCACTGTTACTTGTTGCCACATTGTAACATTTTGGCATTGTTAGCCTCTACTAATCTCTAATATTTTGACCCCTTTGATCACTGATAAACTAAACCAATGGGGGGGGGAACAGGTGGGCAAGCAAATAGCACGACTGCCTTATCCTGGGAGGTCTTGGTTCGACCTTGGCCTCGGGTGCTCTCTGGTCTTTTCTAGAGGAGAAGGGCCCTGCGTGCCTCGTGTCATGTCGAGTGTGGCATGTAAAGATCCTGGGTTTTCCGCTTAAATTTCTGTAGCTAAATTGTCTCTCTCATCGTTATGTTGCAGATAACTCAGTTTGGGTTCTTATTCCTTAAAAACAAAACAACAAAAACAACTGACATCCCCTTTTTTTTACAATTCTGCTGAACAAACGAACATTTAATAACTAGTTTAGTAAGACTATATGAGATTTGGACTATAGGACTGAACTGTACCCGGAATAAACCAGGGGTGCTAGCTACAGGTGGAAAGTGAGATGCAGTGGCGTCTGTGAGAATTGGCAAAGCGGTTATTAAAAGCGCCTTTCACCATTTCGATAGCGTTGCCTATTTTTTAAACATAGCATCCACGTTACCGATTTTCCGTCATCTAATAGGCTAACGTTGGTCATGTGATCTCTTTTTCGTTATGAAAATCGCGGTACTGCTGCAAATAGTGTTCTAGTTTTTTTTTGATTAACCGCTAGTTTCTTTATATTGCTCGAAGATTATACGGTGCTGCATCTAGGAGTTGAAAAGGTGAAAAGGCGCCTTTTAAGAACCACGTATTTAAACGATGAGCAATGAAGCTGTAGTATGATGGAAAATACAGAAATATTCTCTAAAAATGTTTTTTTTTTATCTGAGTGTGTTTGTGACTGCGTGTTAACTTTACATCTCTTTCTGATGCCAGTGTAAGCAAAAGAGGAATTTAACAAACACATTTTCATCCATTTTTTATAGCGTTTAAGGCCAGTGAAAATACTTTACGCTAACAACCTAGACTGTTATTAGTAGGTGCGTGAGTAGCTAAGTAGAAAATAACTTAGTACACTCATGATCGTTAGACTAGAGTCTGGAGAAGAGAAAAGGGAGAGCGAGGTAATTTTTTCCTTTGTAGTTAATATGCAATTTTAAACATTTTACTTCGTATAACACTGACATTTACGAAACAAGAATCAATTTATAACTCATTTTTACACGAATTTAACTCATTTTTTAGTACCGAAAATGCCGGGATTTAGACAGGTACAATTCCCGGGATTTTTGTGAGACTAAAAAATAATTGGGATCCCGGGATCGGATGTCCTAACTGTTATCATTTTATGTGTCTCTATAAAATCTGTTCATCTTAATATTTTAACCGAGTTTCAATCCCAACGGAGGTCGAACGTATTTTTATGGCCCATGGCAGGGTCACTTTTACTTTACTACGATTTTACGTCGATTTACCTCCAACGATTTTACTTTGCCCACTTAAAAATAAGAGTGGGTATTTTCATTCTGATTTTCCAGTGGTTAGCTCTTCCAAAATAAAAATATGGCCATCAGTGGTTTGACTTGCATAGATTGCCCGCAATAGGTTCACTTTTCCAGGAACTTTTTTTCGCTGTTAGGAAAAGAACATTTTAAAGTTCAAATTAAGCCCCCCAAAATAAGTCAGTACTCAGGGAATAGATGATTAGTTTCGGGTAACAAGTATTCATTTCAACTTATTCTTTACTGCATAATGCTGAGCATCGCGTATTAGACATCAGGCAAAAGTGAACTTTTACTGACCCTTGTAGTCCCAGAGGTTCAACAATTTTATCAATTGTGGGAGTATGGAGGCATACAATGGAAACAGTTTTGGAAATGCAAACAACTGGCAAACACTAACTGAGTATCCCTTGTCCGGATCACCTTTTATATGCGCTGGGACATTGGGCTCCTGCCAAGTATTTATGTCATTGCAACATGCAATGTGCAATGACCGGATGTAACTGGTGTGAACAGTTGTGCCCACTGGCAACATAGCTGTTGGTGCTTTACCAATTCCCGTCATGACAGCAATTGCAGCTCACATAACGGCAAGGAGCACCGCGAAATGTTGGCTTCGTGTAGCATCTTGTCATACATGTAACAGCCGTTAAATTTTTATTTCTAAGAAAAAGAAGAAATATGCCTTTGTACAACATAGTCCAAACCTTTAACCCACGGCTCTGTCATTTTTTTCTTGACGGGCCTGAAAGTAAATCATAGCGTTTTCAATATATAACAGAGTTAACTAATCCTTTCATTTTAATCGTCCAAAATGACAGAATCGTCAGCTAGCGGTTAATGCCTCATTCAGCATGAGGTGTCTTGAACCGGCATTGTCCATTACGGCCCTGACCCATTCCCAAACTTAATGGGTTTGTGTATGTTATTCTTTTTTCTACTGGATTCTTTAAATGATTTTACGTAGAAGAAGATTGGTTGCAGATTTTAAATTTGTTACTGGATAGACGAATGGTCGTTTAAAGCCATAATTCTGCTAAGCCCAAATTGTGGCATTCAGAGTAATTCATTTATATACACTATATAAGTAGTATAAGAAATGGCAGAAAGCAGGCCCTTTTGAGCAACCCCCATTTCCCCCCTGCAGGCCCTATCCTAATTTTTTTGCATTTAAAAAAAGTGTCCTGTGTGTAACTCGTTGGGTTACTCATCATGAAAAATCCGTGCTATTTGAATATTTTTTGCGGTTTTTTTTTTTACAAGTTACGCGTATTTTTTTTTATTCGGATGAGGGTGTGACTTTCTAGCACGTGGACCATTTGATACGAGCGGTGGGTATAAAAGGTGCGGATAATTACGTCAATCTTCATATCAACCATGGCTGCCAAGTACAAGGTGGTCTCGAGGTTCCAATGTGAGAAATGCAAGGTTGAGTTTTTATCGCGAGAAGAGGTGGAAAGTCATTTGCAGAAGCCTTGCGTTTTAAACTTTACTTGTCTCGATTGCGGAGGACTCCAGTAAGATATTTATTTCCATAACTAGGAAAACAGGAAGGGACTGTTAGGTTCCGCTAACAGCATTAAAAGGATAATATTCGTACATTAGATAAAAGAAAAATAAGATACATACAACCAATTATATGACTAAAAGAGGAGCAATTGTAATATACATAAAACATTAAAAAAAATATTAAAAGCAAAACATATTAAAAACACTTTAAAAATATTAAAAACAAAACATATTAAAACATTAAAAAAATATTAAAAAGAAAAGCATATAAAAACATTTTTTAAATATTAAAAAACAGGAAATATTAAAAACATTTTAAAAATCTTGCAAGATCGGTCGTTTTAAGAAGTTGTCTAAAAATACGTAAGTTTGCAGAATTCACCACCTCCGATGATAAGCTGTTCCAGGGGTGCACCATACGATTTGAAAAAAAATATTTTCTACAGTCTCTTTTTTTAGGTGCAACCATCAGTTTAAGTGCGTGTCCCCTAGTATACCTATTGCCACGAACCACAAAGAAAAGCTTTGGGTCAAAATCAACAAATCCCCGTAGGATGGAGAATGTTAGGCATAAATCTGCGTGCAATCGCCGCAGCTCGAGAGACTCAAGACCCAGCTTACTAAGACGCATTGCGTAAGGCAAATTGTAGTATCCGTGAACGAACGCTGTACAGATTCAATATGTTTGATGTCTTTAAGATGATATGGAGACCAGACTGGACTGGCATATTCGAGAATAGGCCGCACATAGGTTTTAAAGGCTTTAATTAGAGTAGGCACGTCACGAGAGATAAAACATCTTCTCACCACAAAACTAATTCGTTTTGCCCTGCCAACTAGCTGATTACACTGGTTTGAGAAACTAAGGTTTGATGAGAAGTAGACATCAAGATCCTTAATACTTTTCTCGGCCTTTAAGGCATGATTTTTATGTAAGTATGCATGATTTCTATTATTATTACCAAGATGGAAAACAAGACATTTGCTATCATTAATAGGGAGCTGCCACTTAGCTGACCATTCGAAAATGGATTCCAGTGATGCCTGAAGCAGTGAGTGGTCATTAGACTCAGTAATGAGTCGATACATCTTGATATCATCTGCGAATTTTGGCAATTTAACATTTATTGAGTTAGACGACAGGTCAGAAATGTAAGTAATAAACAACAATGGGCCCAATACTGATCCCTGTGGGACACCACTGGTTACTGGTAAGGAAGAAGATATGGTGGTTCCCAATTTTACTGCCTGAGTTCTGTTCCTAAGAAAATCCTCAAGCCACTGAAAAATTTTTCCGCTGATACCCATGTTAGATAACTTTACTAGAAGTTTGGCATGTGTCACGGAATCAAAGGCTTTGGCGAAATCAATACATAAAACGTCAACAGGTTTACCGTCTTCCATTGAAAGCGTCCAATCATTAAGACAGGTTAAGAGCTGAAGGGTCGTCGAACGACCTGGAAGAAAGCCGTACTGGTCATCTGGTATAAGATTAAATGAATATAAGTGGTTTAGAAGACCATTCCATATAATCCGCTCAAGGATTCTACATGGAACACACGTGAGCGAAATCAGCCGATAATTTATCGGCTCAGCCGTATTACCCTTCTTGAAAATAGGCACAACATTAGCGTGCCTCCAACTGTTAGGTACAGTACCCGTGTCTAATGATCTTTCAAGGATATGAAACAATGGTCGATACAGTTGATGAACAAGTTTCTTGTAAAAAGTTGACGAGAATCCATCTGGGCAGATAGCGTCCTGTTTTTTTAAATTTATTGAGATGTTGTAAAATGGTTTCTGGTGTAAAACTGACATT
>JAHWFP010115697.1:0-16223 GCA_023313725.1 Lithobius niger | reverse complement strand
TCTAAACATTTAACGTTCCGTTTTTGTTTATTAATTCGTGTTACTTTTAGAATTGCAGCTAAACTGTAAAACAGTGCAGTTGACGGTCAAAGCTGATAGTTTAACACAAGAGACCCTAGGCTAACTCTTACTAATCTGGCTATCGCCAATGATAACAATAGAAACAATTAGATCCTTTAATCTTCAGTCTATGTCTTGCAGCTGGCGTTTGCTAATTGGTATTGTTGAATAATAACAATGTTTAAAACAATGTAAAACAATCAATCTGGTGGTTTAGAGCTCCGTAACCCCTGAACCACTTGACCAATTAGAAAAGGTCTTATAAAAGGGCACATCTACAGAGCAATACCTGTAAAATGAGCTAAGAACCAGCTTTATAGGACAAATGGTTTGACCTGTAGAGAGGACAGACGAAAGTATCCCCAGAACAACAACAACAACAAGAAGCAGAACAAGAAGTTGTCTATTTGGCCCCTGTCTGCATCTCGGGTTTGGATGGACCGAATTTCACAATTTTTGGACTGTAGCTAGGCCTTTACTAGTCAAGGCTAGATTCCAAATTTGGTTTAACTATGTTTACTTTTGACGGAGTTATAAGCTCTCAAAGTTGAGAGTTTAACACAGAGGTCCTAGGTCGACCCTTACTAACACTCTCCTGCAAATAATTTCCGAAAGAAGGTGAGGCATGCGTATTTTTTTTTTTTTTTATTTGCTGAACGTGCTGTTATGGAATGAGGGTAATTTTTTTTCCCACAAACAACTTTCTTTATGGTCAATACAAGGTTAAATCTCCTAAAGGAAACTTTCAGTTATATAATTTTTAGCAGGATGAAAGCAGTTTTAAAATGTAGGCTAGGTTCTGTATCTTTACAATTGTACCATTTTACGATGGTAGTGAGAGTTCATGCCCCAAAGTCTAAAATATAATTCTAGAAGATGGACTTCACAATGTGCGGTGAGCATGATTTTTTTCTAAAAATTAGAAAATAAAGTCGAAATCGGAGCAATTCAGAATGACTTGCATGCTCAAGATTCAAAAATAAATTAGATACCCTCATATTTGCAAACTTTCAATAGGTTGCTGGCACAAACAGTCCTTCTACTATGTTGTTGCACCATCACAAGTCCTATTCAAACTCTGTGGTCATCGTAGCCTGCTGTATTAGGAGGTTGTTCGTCTTTCTCTCGTCTCTACCACCTCAGTGTTCATTACTCTCCGAACTCCCGACTAATCAGAAAACTGATTCCTGGGTTTCATAGGCCTTAGAATTTCATAAGGGTCATTTTGTGTCCCAACTCGTGCTGTATAACCAGAGACTCGAGGCCTCTCAGGTAACGATCACTTCTAGAGTTTAAGGCCAAGAGAGTTGCTGTATTCTTCCAATCAATCTTGTGTCCTGTACTCGTGCAGTGAGATGCAATGCTGAAGACTCCATATTATGCCTCGTGTCAGCCATGTGTTGTTTTGCCCTCTCGGGCACTCCCTTTCTTGCCTTTCCAATGTATATAGCATCACACTCACTGCGTGGTACATGGCACATTAAGGTGTAGGCTATTAGCTACTCCTTCAAGATGTGTTAGCTACTACTCCTACAGTGGGATGGCAGAGCTGACAAGAGAATAACTAGCAACCTCGTAAATACAACAGATTACGGCGACCGCCGAGTTTGAATAGGACTTGTAATGTGCAACAACAAATTAGATGGACTGTACATTTTTAAATAGAGAAACTGCACAAATGTAAATAGAGGAATTTCACAAATGCAAATAGAAACATACGTGAAGGAGGCCTGATTAAGATACAACACAAAACATTTCACCTAGTTTGTGTCAGCAGCCCATTGAAAATACGCAAATACTGAGGGTATTTGATTTATTTTTGAATTTGAGCGTACAAGTGGATCTGAAAAATGCGGAGCATTGTCTAGGATGCTGTGGTGTCAGAAAAATATTTTTAATTGTGTGGCCTAAGAAATGAACAGTCCAGAAAACAAAAATAAATGTTTGCTTGTTACTGTAAGTAACTAAAAGCTGTTTAGTTTGAATAAAGTTACTACAGACGGGCAACTTGCGAATAATAGCTTGCAAAGAACATATCCGAGTTTCGTTGTAATTTCTGCATTGCTCACGTCTTGCCCATTGTCTAAGAGTTTGGTTGCGAGTAGAAATATTTTAATTCGAGTCGAGCCGAGTTTGTAATAGAAGACTCGAGTATTTGATGGAAATATTTTGTTTGCAAGTTTCCCCTTAATTTGTTAAAATAATAGGAATAAAGATGGTGCTTCGTTGACTGTGTGGGTCATGGTTTTCCAGTTTTAAGGATATAACTTGAAAATGTTTTCAGTTATTGACTTTTAATCTGCACCACTGGAAAGCTCTCGTCGAGATGATCGATTTGGTATATTGGATTGTTAAAATCGGACAAAAATCGACAACGTTATCGCATTTTTGCAGGATTCGAGTTTTTCGAGTATGAACACGTGCAGCGAGCCGAGTTCGAGTACAAGTTTCATACTCGGCTCTGCTCGAATTTTCAAGTATCGCACATCCCTAATGTTGACATAATATGAAATCAAAGGATAAAGGTATGATGACTTTGACTGACTATCCCAAGGTCAGTTGTAGATGGTTGCTTGTCCCCTCTACACGCACATCTTACATTTTTTTGTTGGTAGTGCACAACCCTTCCAATAGTGTTACCACATAGTTTCGTAGCCCTCACACTACCATTTTTGGTAAGGATGTCTCGCCCATTTACTTGATGCCGCATATGGCTCACAGAACTGGCAAGACCATCACATAAAATTAAAAGTTGCCATAGTTTAACAGATATCGTCTAAACACGATAGTCGGAAAGGATGGCCTAGAAGGTTTGGCCTTAGCTTGGCAAAAGGACGCTAAGAAGTGTTCTGACCTGATTGGAGTGACCCAGTTGCGTATTTTCCCTACAACTATGCTGAAGGAATCTGCGTTAAATGTGGAGGTGAGCTTCTAGGAAGTGATAAGGAAACTGTTTCCCATAAATAGGTTGTTGGTTGTTGTTGGTTCTAAAGACACACCAAATGTTAAAGTGTGATTAGAGATGGTGATGTTGAAATGGTGGTCACTTGAAATGATTAGCTTGCTGAAACCAGTCTGGTTTTGCACTTGTTGAAGTGGTGATGACCATTTTTTTTTTTTTTTGGTAGTGCACAGCCTTACCAATAGTGTTTCGCAATGGTGTTTGTGTTTCATGCAGGGTTCGTACACAGCCTTGCATTCCTTGAAAACCCTCAAATTTGAAAACCGAAAATTCAAGGCTTGAGAAACTTTGAAAATTGGAATTTTTGTTGCCGTAGCCTTGAAATGGCCTTGAATTTTGTGAGCGTCTTTGGTTTAGAATGAGGTTAATGCCATAACAGTAATATTAATGTAAGCGCCCAGAAGCAGAATTTTCTGCCACTGTCTGCGACATCAATTGTCGGGAAAAAAGTATCTGCAGCTAATCTGGTTTTTTTTTCGTATGGTTACCACATATTTTTTGGTTTTTACTGAATAATTTTTCACTGCTTTATCCCATTGATCTGGCTCTTCCACCAACGGAAAGGCCTCGTCGAGAGGTTAAAAAGGTGTATTGAACTGTCGGCATCGGTCAAAAATTGACAAAACGGCAGAAATTTGGTCAAAACCGCACTTTTGTCTGCGTCTGTGCCAGATTATCTGCGACATAGTCGCACCCCTTTCTGCCTTCGGGTGTAAGCATAAAATTAAATAAATAAGTAGCGAAAATTTGTCAGCGAAATCCATTTCTTCTGTGAACGATGCTCCACTCGGGTTGGACTGAGACAAAAAAAGAGAGGTGCCGGGCAGTGCAAGAAATTTTGGCCAAAAGAGGCAGCTAAACTAATGCTGTTCCACTGGTGGTTAGCTTCTGTATCCCTCCTTCCTCATTGTACATTGGGGGACGGAGGACATAATGTTTATGACGGTTTAACTTCCTGCTGCAAACTAAAAGGTAATGGTGACAACGTAAGCCTTGAAATTGGTTGTAAGGCAGCCTTGAAATGGGTTTTGTGTGTTATGTACGAATCCTGTTCATGGTTAGTTATGCAGGAATTAGATTAAAACCTTTAAAGCTAAATTTGAGGAGGTTAATTAAAATGAAAAAAACTAAACTTATTTTGTCCATAATTATAAGTATGCTGCATTTGTAACGGATTCCTGAACTGCTTGTAGTAGAGAGCAGAAAAGTCGTTAGATAGTGATTTTTAACAAAAAAAGTGGAAATGTAACTTACTGTGATTCTGTGCAATCAAGGGTGAATCCAGAGGGCCTGCAGTGAGACATTTCTATATTTTGGTGCAGTGTTGTCTAATTTCCTGCTTTTATTCTATCATTTTGGCACTTTTTCAAAGTTTTGTATGCCTTGAAGGAGTTACGAAGAAAATACACTAACTACCAGTCTGAAAAGCGAAAGGTCCCCTTAAATTTTCGAAGATCACCCGTCTTCTTCTTAACAAGTAAAACAAAAAACACTTAGAAAAACAATGGATATTACATGTTATAAAGGGAAGCAGACGACGCAGAAAATTTAAACTTCCATCATGCGTGCCGCAACTACTGAACTCGAGGTATCGTTCTGAATTGGCTGGAAGTGACTAAGCTCCCAGCGCTCATCCAATTTGGCGGTCAGTTCGGGCAAAACTATGCTTTCAATCTGATTGTAGGTGGGAGCAGTGGGGTTCATAAGGGGGACCGAAACGTTTAATAGCTAAAGACTCAAGAGCACACAAATGGGCTTCTTGCTTGGTGTTGGCAATATCGTGATTGGTCTTCTTGCGGTGTTGGGCGATGACATTAAGTTTTACTATCCGTTGGGTGGCCCCTATGTGTGCCAGAAGGCTCGCCTCCAGTTTCTGCTGGGTTTCACCAATGTACACAAACTTGCAATTGAGGCAAGGAACTTCGTAACCACCTAGCTTAAGGCTCTGATGTTGGGCGGTGGTAGCTTGGTAGAATCGTAACACCTGGCAACAGTAGGGGCCAGTAGCTGGGGTAGGATGGATCAGAGCTGAAGATGCACCACTCCTACGTGTGGGGTAACGGTAGTTGGGGAGAGTTCCGGGGGGGGGGGGGGGGGGGTGGGAAAAACAATCGTGGAGCTAGGAGGAGAGGACTGAAGAGCTTCTTAGGTTTGAAGGATATCTTGCGCAGCATTGGATCCCTTGTTGGCTTAGAATTTTGTGAGCCACATCACTCCTATGTGGTTAGTACGTCACATACTCATCGGGCTGTAATGGGGCCCGGACCTCGACTTAAAACGATTCCAGATCCATTACCCACCCCTTCTCGTCTGATTGAGTATGTGACGTACTTATCACATACAAGTGAAGTGGCCCACAACATTCTAAGCCAACAAGGAATCTAATGCCACCTGAGACATCCTTCAGACCCAAAGAAGCTCCTTCAGTCCTCTGCTCCTAGCTCCACGACTGTTGTCTCCCCCTCCCCAGCCCCCACCTGAAACTCTCCCCAACCACCGTTACCCCACTCGCAAAAGGAGTGCTGCATCTTCAGCTCCGATCCTCCACCAGCCCCTGCTGTTGCCAAATGTTGTGATTCCACCAAGCTACCACTGGCCAACATCAGAGCCTTAAGCAAGGTGGTTTACAAAGTTCCTTGCGTCGATTGTAAATCTGTGCATATTGATGAAACCCAGCGGAAACGGGAGGCGAGGTTTCTGGAACAAATAGGGGCCACCCGACGTGGAGTGATACTTACTGGCATCCCCAAACACCGCAAGAAGACCATCACAATATTGCTTGGACCAAGCTTCAGTGCTCCTGCATTCCAACACCAAGCAAGGAGCCCATTTGTGTACTCTTGAGTCTTTAACTATTAAACGTTTCTTTCGCAGTCCCCTTATGAACCTAACTGGTTCCCATAGTTTTGCCCAAACTGATCGCCAAATTGGATGAGCGCTGGGAGCTTACTCACATCCTGCCAGTCCAGAACGATGCGTAGAGATCAGTGATTGCGATGCACATGGTGGAAGTTTAAATTTTCTGTGTCGGTCTGCTTCGCCTGACAACATGTAACATCCATTGTTTTTCTAGGTGTTTTTTGTTTTGCTTCTGAAGAAGACGGGTGTTCTTCGAAAATTTCAGTAGACTTTTCGCTTTTCAGACTAGTGGTGTTAGTGTAATTATTTTCTTCATAATGTCATTTTATCGTCACTGTTATCACCAGTGTTTCACCTTGAAGGGGGCCGTAACTCCCTTAACTCCTCCTTTTTATTTTCACGTGCATTTCAGCTTTACAAAATGGTTGAAATACCACAATCACAAGATATCATAATGTTGAAATTTATGAACACTTATACAACCAAATTGTTTCGCATTTCTTTATTTTTTGGCTTAAGACTTTCACTTCCCAGAAATGATTAAGTTAATTGTTTATTAATACCGTAAATTTGATAATTGCATCATTGTAAGGCAATATCAGAAAAAGAACAGAGGGAACATTGAGGAAAAATTAATAAAATAAAAAATCTAGCACCAGCTAAAAAACCAGCAAGCCTGCTTCAAAATTACAGTGTTATGCTGCAGCGAACGTATTTCTGAGTCGGTTTCACAAAACTTGAGATTTGGATTGAAGCACAAGAATCGAGAAATTCTTAAGCGATCCAATTACAATGACACGTACCAGTGGGGTCAAGGGCAAGATGTGGGAACATTTTTGTTGAAAATGCTTGCATAAAACTTAAGCTTTTAATCATGGATATAAAATTACATATTCCACAACTTCGTATTGAATGTTTTTTTAAGCCACTGAATTTTCAAACAAAATTTGGGCATATTTTCTTTTTTAGAGTTCTTCTTTATCTACTACTATGTCGAGGGCTGCAAAGGGCCCGGAATGACAGTTACACTTATCTTACGAATCTATGTACAGTATTTCCCTCATACCAAATTTTACTCTTTTATTAGGGATGTGCGAGTAGAACAATTTTAATTCGAGTCGAGCCGAGCCGAGTTTGCAACAGAAGAATCGAGTATCGAGCCGAGTTCGAGTATTTGATGGAAATATTTTGTATGCAAGTTTCCCTTTACTTTATGAAGCTAATAGGAACAAAGATGGTGCTTAATTGACTGTGTGGTTCATGGTTTTCCAGTTTTTAGGAAATAACTTGAAAATGGTTTCAGCTATTGACCTTTAATCTGCACCACTGGAAAGCTCTCGTCGAGACGTTCGATTTGGTATATTTGAATGTCAAAATCGGTCAAAAATTAACGAAGTTATCGCATTTTTGCCGGATTCGAGTTTTTCGAGTACGGACGCGAGCCGAGTTCGAGTACAAGTTTCATACTCGGCTCGTCTCGAATTTTTCGAGTATCGCACATCCCTATCTTTTATCTTAATTTTTGAAACCCCATTTTTCTGTGGGATACGTCACAAAAAGGGAAAGGATAAGTTCTTTTTGCATTCAGTCTTTTTTATTACCTTGTTTAAAATCTTTAAAGCTTATTTAAAATTTGGTAACCACATAAATTGGAGTTTATTACACATTAGCAAAGGAATGTCTAATACCACTATGTAACTTAACAACCTGACTGGCATGCCACACTCTGGTGTCCTCCCAAAATGGACATACAGCAATCTTCTCTAATGTCAATCCAGCAGCAGGTGCCTCTTGGCCGTAGACCCCCAGAAACCACTCTCCTAGTTTCTACTTGCCACTTATCAAATCGTGTATAGTACACGGTTTTATGCATTTATTGTCATGTACAATTTTATTTAATCTTAACAATATTTTCAAAACAATTACTGTATTCGTAGCCCCTTGTAAACACGAGCCCAGCGCTGCAAGTTATGTGTCGGTAACTTGTATGGTTCCCAGATATCACTTATGGGAATGTCAGTCTCTGTTTCCAGTCGCCATGTTAGAAAGTGGGACTAACATTCAAGTCGCAATCTATTTGTCTACTGTTGCCAAAACACGAGCCGCGAGCGATGTTGGAGAGAGAGAGAGTTGATGTAGAGATCATAGTTAGATAAGTAAATAAATCTTACAAAAACAGAAGGAAGCCTAAGACAGACCAAGTCTTATAGATTTAAAGAGAATCACTGTTTTTATACCTACACGTAGCAACAGAACTACTGGAAAGCTGACAAGATTTTTGACCTTACCTAAATGATAGCCAACTAGTTACTTGATACGATACGCCATAAAGAGCAGCTCAATGGACTGCATATGGTGCCACATTACAGTCCTTGGCTAGATGCTCAATGATCAAGTTTTTACAAAAAAATTTTTAATTGAGTATTCAACTTTTTTTGAACTGCTACTAGTTACTGAAGATAAACTTTGTGACATTCTTTTTTTCACATCTTTGTAATTGATCGTCAGGCTTCCAGTTACCAAGGGATAATGCCAAACCCAGTTTCAGTTAATCTGCCTGCAATGCAATTAATTTATTTCAAACCATTGCTTATCAGCAACCCTCGAGTTAGAACCAGACATTTTTTTTTAGCAAGTATCACAACAAGAAAGGTAAATAAACTGATAGGTTATTACAATGGGACTTGCATTTTCTGTACTTAATGTTATCAGACCATCCCTTACCCATGACTATTATAAGAGATTTTTTTTTATAATTGCATCAACCCAACTTCCTGCCGAGCTACTACCAGTTGAAGAGTATTCACCTGGTAACATAGTCACCAATTATCATACAATAGCTTTCTGTTATCGTCCCAATCGGTCATGGACAGTTTCCTGAACCCAAGATAATGCTCGCTCGACTTGTTTCTTGAAATGACGGCAAACATGTCGTGATCGGCTGATTTTCCCCGTTTTAAATATATCTGCAGTAATTGGGTGGGGGGCTATCAGTTCCAAGCCAAGGCTGTTTTCAACAATGGTTTCAATCTTTGATATTTGATTAAGTAGGCCGTTTCAAAATCAAGATAATAATTATGCTTATTAGGATTGATTTAGACAGTAATATTCTTGATATTAATACGGATTGTAAAGCATTGCCACTATAGTGTAACGCAAGCAGGCTATTGGAAAAAAAAAAGTTGTTTACCGATAACGAAATAAATTCCAATTCCCAACATTTAGTGGACACTGAAATTAAGAACCAAGTACCGTAGTACAGTTTTCCTTAAAAGCCTAACGATTATAAAAATACAGAAAGTTTTCAATGCATGTATTCACGGCTAAACCAGTTGCTAGGTAGTGTCTAGTATGATTCCCACGTTGTTGACATTTTAGTGGAAAGTTTGTGATCTGGAAACTACTGATCCAATCAATCTTAACATTATCAGTGTAGCCCAAGATTTGGCGACCGTCCACAAATAGTGAAATAAACTGTACCTGTAAATTGATCCGAGTAAAGTAATTCCTTCGGATAAACTAAACTAGATCACTTAAATGATGGATTAAAACGACACATGGAGACGTGACTTAAAGTTTGAGCACGAGGATAGGCAGGTTTAAATTTTTCATAAAATGCAGGCACTTGCATTGTATTTCTTTAGGCTTCAGATCTTGCAGATCAATGCTCAAATACAAAATTTAATCTTCAACTATATTATATCTCTATTGTATAAAATGTTGTATGCAATGAATTTTAATTTTTGTTGCCCTTTTGGTGGTGTTAGTGAGCGTTGAGCTTTTGGCAGTGTGGTAATGCTGGCAAAACAATTTTTTTTAAACAGCTTTAATAAAATGTGAACTTATTCAGAGAAGAAAGAATCTCTGAATATGTTCTAAGCTAATAACCTGTGTGTGCTACCTTCCCTCCTTCACTGAGTGTTAATAGTTGTTGTTTTTTTCTACTCGTTTTGCAGGTTCCTAGCACATTTCATCAACAGTACCGGCGAGCCACTGTGTAGCAGCAGCAGCGTCCTCAATTTTCTTTCCATGACAAGTTATCTTCTGTGAAGATCAAAATTGGAATTTAAACCATTAGCTCATTTTCTATGAAATGTGTATGCCTGGTTTCACAAAAAAACAGTCTTTCACGTTCAGCGCCTTCATAAAATTTGAAGAAATTTCATATGGCGCTGCATATCATGTGTGTTTGTTGTGTGTAATACTCATAATACTATTATATCATAATACTTTTATTCAGTTGCAGTACGTATTTGCCTTCTCAAAAATAGTTACTCCCCAGTACTCAACTTCCAATGATGGTTAACCCATGAAACTAACAGAAAAACTGATTTCAAAAGCTGTCATCTTAGTTCAGTTGCCTTGAAGACGGCATTTGTGTTGATTTGCATTTATGGGCCCAAGCGTTTGTGGGAATCCAATTACCTGAAATAACTTGACAATGATGATAATATTAATCCTACTGGCTGTGTTGGTGCACAGATATCAAGCGTTATAGCTTTTAAAAGTTTAAGTTGAACCTTTTACATTAAGATGTTAGGGAGATGGCAAGTGCAGCTGATATCACCTAGACGAAGCCAGGAATTGGTTCGTACTTTGATTTTCTGATCACTTTCACGACTTCGTAAAATTTACTTGTATATTTGGTATAATTTGGCATTTTTACACAACTAAGGACAAAAAGAATCACACATAGGCCTAATTGTGTATGCCATAGCCCTTAAAATGTGAGCTTAACTGTATTCCCTATCGAACCCAATATATATTTACTGATATCAGTAGTTTTGGTCTCAATTTGTTACCTTGTCAATACCGCAGTAGGCTACTAACTTTTCCAACCCAATAATTCTTAATTTTACTAAGGCTGCAGATACCAATACAGGATCGGATCGGTATTGGCAAATTTTGCTGAAATATTGATAACTGGAACCGTAGAGATTACGAGGTGTTGATCATGGCATTTTGCTCATGAAATTACTATCTTCCTAGCTGTGTTTTAACTAAGGCTCGGTCGATATCAACTTTCACCGATCCGATCCATTACTCCCTTAAAGTTCCATATTCAGAAATTAGTTTCGTAATAAAGCCCTTTAAGCTTGTTAATATTGAAATTAAAAATTTGATGAAAAATTCTCAACCTCAAACGCCCTATGAGCAAGCATCTTGCAGTTAACGTGCGTTTTTTGGATCCTATTTGTTTTTTGTAAAATAAGTTGAGAGGAACGACTGAAGCTATCGCTCTGAAATTAGCCCCATTGGAAAGCTCTAGAAAAAAACTGTTCGAATTGTGTATTGGAACATCAAAAAACGATAATTGACCAAAACAGTTAGCCGATACCGACGGCAATATTGGTACTGCTGAGCCTTAAAATTTTAACAGTTGGTTAATATTTTTAAAAAAAATGTGTTTTAACGTTTATTGGACAATTAAAGAAAAATACAACTTGATGAAAACTTGGCGATAAATTTAGGATATCTTTTTAAATCGGTGCGGTATCTGTGCAGGTTTACTTGCATGCAGTAAGTGTAAATAGGCTTGTTAATTTTTTACGTATTTTACATGTTAGTAATAATGATAAACAACGTTTCCGGGAGTAATATTCTTTTCTAAATAATTAAAATCAAGGTATTTACTTGGAAACCGTAAAAAAAATTCAAGTGGGGCATTTGATCCTCAAAACAGTCAAATTTGGCCATAGCAATCCGATGCCCAGCACAGCCATACTGTAAACCCACCAAATATATTGTTACTTCTACCATAGGGTATGACTGCAACACATGAATAAGTACTCCATATTATTTGTATATATGTTAGGTATTTTTAAGGCTATTGTCTTCTTTTTACAAAACTAAGAAACCAAATTATTGAATTAAGTGTAATACTTGCATATTTAGACAAGTTTTAAAATAAAATATACCATTGTTGAGGTTATGTGTGGTGTGTTATTTTACTAACATTTTAAGACTTATTTTTAAACTATATTGTTAGTTAAATTGCCAAAAGAAATTCTCCACTAGGTTGACACACTTTTGTTCGATAGTGTGGGTCTTATGTTGTATGTATTAAACAAGATTGCCACTCTCTCGTTAATTGTTCACGAGAGCTGCTTCTCTCCATGACCAACGAAGCACTCCCAGTATTAATGATAGGGTCAGTCCTGTTGATTAGTCAAACCTATATACGTTTTTGCTGATCCGAAGCCAATTATTATTGTTTTACTAATTAATAAAATAATAAATAGCAGAACTTCCAAGTTGTGAACAATGACTTCATAGTATGGGGCAAATTATTATCCACAGCCTTTCTGTTCAACTTGTAGAGATGCATTTTCTGTAAAAAGTTCGCTATTTCTGCAGCAAAAAAAGCAACAAAGCTGGCAATTTTTACAAGTTATATTAAGCTTAAATTTACCCCCAATGAGATACTTTGTTTAAATCCCTGTCAAATTAATCAATTACCATACTACTCACTGGACATCAAAGGACCTTTTTCTTCTTTTTCTAAATTTTGTATGTAATTCAAGCAAAAGGTACCCCACAACTCTGCATTGAGTTTGCAAATTCTAAGACAACCCTTTCGAATGTCAATCTAGTAGCAGTCGCCAGTAGACCTTAAAAGCAATCTACATTTCACAATTTCTACTCGCCACATACCAAATAGGTCTTGTATGATGCAAAGTTTTTCTAATTTATGCATTAACAAAATTGTGCAATTATCTTAAACTCCAGTATTAATGCAGAAAATCCAGTTATATAGCCCTTCTAATCTGAACATATCGCCACAAACCGTTCGTCTCTAACTTGTACGGTCCAGAGATACCCCTTTTTTTTAGTAGCATGCGCTGTAGCTAGTTGCCGTTTTGCCAAGTAAAGCCAAGTTCCAAGTCTCCAACTGTTGATCCACTTGCCGAGTGGCGACCAACATTGAGAAGGGTTGTTCTAAGACCCTAAGTTTGGTTTAGTCGCCCATACTTCAACGGATATTAAAAAAAATTAATGCAAAAGCTTGCAGGAAACAGGTATCCCTGATTACGTGTTCATTATTGGTGTCTGTATAATCTGCATTTATCGGTGTTTTTTCCCGTATCGGTGTCGGACCTCTGTAAGGCATTTGATACGGATATTCGTTAGGCCAAGAAACAGAACCGTCTTCCCTGCAAAACTGATACCAACCACGGCAAAAGCAACAACCAAGTGAGAAAAGCAAAGCCATTTGCGCAGTTTATAATGAAAATGTAGTATGTGATTTCTGAAGCTCTGAAGTTTTACGACCAACTTAAATCTAACTGAGAAGATGAATGTACTTAAGCCGAAAGTAGGAATAAAGAGTAAAAATGCTATTTTTGCTGGGATAAGCTTAGCAGTTGGAACCCATGCAATACCAGAAACTGAAGTGGCATTTTTATGGACATTGAACTTTTTGTGATTTTTTTTTTATTATCTGTATCGACATCAGTTCAGATCAGATTGATTAAAAAAGGCATATCGGCCGTTCCCTAGTTTTGAATAAATAAGTTCCTATAGCGTTAAACAACTTGTATGGTTTCCTAAAGACAATTGAAATAAATTATTGTAATGTAAAAACTGCTTAAATTTCCGAAAGTTTACAAAGTAACCATATAAACGAGAGTCCTAACTGCAGACAGCAGTTATGGACAGTAAAATGTAGCCTCATTTTAAAGTTAACGTTTTTCTTGAGGTAGCCTACAGGCACATGTTGGTTAAAGCATTCTTTAATCTCTTGCTGTGTCCTTGTGGCACTACTGATTTTCTTGTGTAGGTATGTAGAATCTAATCTAATCCACCCACAGGAAAAAAATACCAGAAAAAAAAAATGTCGACTGAAGTGCTAAACAAATTTTGGTTAAGTTTGGTGCCTTAAGAACACAGTTAAAAAAAAAAAATTACTTGAATACCGTACTGAATGACCATTCATCAAATTAAACATATCAACGAAGCCTAAGTACCAGGGTACTTTTAGTTATCATACTGCTCGTAACTATCACAGTGCTCATAACTGAGTAGACAATTAACTGAAAGCTAATTAGTGTATTAGACTTATGAAAGGAAATAGTCAAATTAACAGTTTCAGTTTTCTTGGGACAATTTTGCAAGAAAATGGTAGCACAATCTAAAAGATAGCCTCTCCCTTCCTGAGACACGAAGGTAGGCTTGAAGTCTTGAAATCCATCATACGAGTCACGCCAACCATTCGGGCCATCCTCCATGACCAGCAGCTTTGCACAGGCCTCTAGCCAGCTGGAAATCAAATGCTGGCAACTAAAAATTCAGCACTAGTAACTTGGACCGCTGGTTTTTGCTAGAGGAATGCAATAAAATATGGACAATAAAATAGACTTTTACAGTCCTCCTAGCTTTCCTATATTTTTTATATGATTCCTATAAAGCTCGTATAAATTGTGAAATTTTCCTATATTTTTCTACTCCGAACTGAAGTAATGCCCTGTTTTGGTGTTTCACTGCTAAGGTACAGTTAATCGGATCCGAAAAGAACAACATTGATTTTTCCACTCTATGAACGCTACAGCATGAAACGAAAACAGAACACAGCCAAATAAAGCATATATGGACCGTGTGTGTGCACTCAAAAAAGTGTTTTTTTTTTCTTATTGTATTGCAGGACAACAAAAAAGTATTGAATGGCAGCCATATCTACTGCAAGCAGTCAACCTCTTTCTGGTGGCTAAAGTTTCACAGTGGCTACTGGCCATCATGTCAACAAGTTAATTTTCGTCTATAGCTAGGTCACTCAACTTCTCCAGAATTTTATTCGACTAATAAATGCTACTAGGGATTCACTAGCGGACTGTCTGTGTAAGAAACCTGTCTGGCTTGGAACACGAAGGCGTAACTCACAATTTATATCAAGTCAGCCTTAATTTAAAGAACTGAAACTTGTGTAAAATCTCACTTCAGTGCTGTTACTTGTCAACTCTGGTTTGCTTGGACCAATCACAGCATGAGTGTGTTCTTGAGATATTTTTAGGTTACAACACCTACACAAACATTTACTGCAAAATTAACATGCCACTCGTTCAATAACTGGCCATGTGATGTCGAGGGGTCTGGGTCACGAGGCAACAGATGAAAGGCATACAGCTAAACAGGCTGACACCCTAATACCTGACAAACCTTCGTTAAACCTAGCCTAAGGCCATTTAAAAAAAGAAAGTTGTTTCTCGGGAGAAAAAAAATTTTCCATTTAAGCGGGCGGTTTTTTTTTTTTTTAGCCACACCAACAACAATAATTGCTGTTGTTTAAGAGTAATAATGATATACTCTGATACCTATTGTTAGTGTGGTGCTCGTGATGTTTTTTTTTTTGTTTTTCTGTCTGGTGTCTCGTAATCGTATTTTGTTGCGAGTGCTGCGGTAAATAGCTAGGAAAATGAAAAAAAAAAGGTCCGTGCGGCGGCTTTCAGGCTGTGCGGCGATGCCTGAGAAACAACTTTTTTTTTAAATGGCTTAAAGTATTTTTTTTTTAAATCTTGAACTCGTAAACACACTCGTTATGAATTCTGGCATATGACCTCCCGGGGAGGAAGAAGGAAACTAGGAGTTGTTTCAGGGATATTGCAAGAAAATATAGGGAAAATCCGCCACCTGCGAAAAGAAGGGACGTTAATCTTAAAATTGAGTTTTTTAATTGTTCAAGGATATAGGGTTTAAGATTTTAAGGTGAAATTTACAATTTTCCTAATTTTGCTTCAGGTGTTGCTGATTTTTTTTTGCTTGCCTTTTGTACCTGTCAGCCTTTTGGGATCGTAATTTATATATACATTTAGCTTGTGCCGAATCATGGGCAACAGACGGGGAAAATGGGTATTGTGACAGCAAATTAATGCGATAGGGCAAGCATTCAATCGGGAACCACTTGTTCGTTACATACTACACTCATTTTAATAAAGTCAGATATTCGTATACACAATATCCAGCAAATTTTCGACCTTGAAAAGCACTGCTGAAGCCACCACTCGTACAGCAAACAGATGGCAGGACCATCAACATTGACCTCAACGAGATGACGTGTCGCGCGAAGTTGAAAAAAAAACTTTAGTTGGACTCGTTTCCTTGGCAAAAAGCGCACATAAAGTTTGTTTTTTGATTCAAACTGAGCCAAGTAAAAATGAGCCTGTCGGCATTCAAGATCATTAAAGGTGTCTTTTCACTTTTTCAATCCGAGATGCAGACCGTAGAATCTTCGAGTAATATAAAGAAAATAGCGGTAAATTTAAAAAAAGGAACAACACTTTGCTGCAGGGCCGCAAATTTTCATACCGTAAATCCCCGCATATAAGCCCTGGGCTTATTTTCGAATTTA
>JAHWFP010115696.1:0-12734 GCA_023313725.1 Lithobius niger | reverse complement strand
GATTTGGCTAAGAGCAAATTGAAACGATTTTAGCACATACTGAAGGTAACTATTTTAGGATAGTAAAAACTAATTTTAAGCAGTGTTAAAACTTTTATTTTCACTTCCATCCAAAAATACTTCCCTCTAGTTATAGGCTAAATATCTTCATATTTATGCTCAAAACCCTAAATTCTTTTTAAGAAGCATCATTAGCTAACTACTGGGTGGTGTTACTGCTCACTACCCAGCAGGCACTGCCACCTATCATCACTATCGTTTGAGCACCTGGCAGGTCACATGTTTTTGCTCAGCTATATATGACATCTCAAACCTTCAAAAATGCTCTCTAGTTCGTGAACAACAACGTGTGCTCTCACCAAAAGACCCCCCGTGACAGATATCCCGTGTGCGTAAATGTAGGATGTATCACTTCGTGGATAACCCTTCTGAAATTTGTTTGGCCTATTCTGAATTTGAACAGGAAGGCATTTTGCAAACGTGGTGTGAGACTCAACCAGTAAAGGCATTCCAATGCCAAATGAGCCGGTAATTTCATTTCGTCCGAATCTTAACCCAGTCTTAATGCACCTGTTCCCTCTGTTTCAAATACGGCCCCCTCAACGTTTTTATTTGGTAATTCGGACTCTAACGTAAATCTTCAGCCCAAATTACGCCGCCAATATTTCCCGTTCCCATGACTGCGCCTCCCACCTTCTGTGCCCTTGTTTGCCCTGTTAGTTCTTTCAAACATCACAAACTTAATTAGTCTTTCCACGAGCACAGTTTTGTAGATTGTCTTTTTTGGTTGGCTAGCTTCAAGATCCGTTGCTTCTGACTGTCCATCTTGGTAATCTGTCTTTCTTATTACCACTGGAAAACCTACATAACCTGTTAATATTCGCATTCATTGATCCTCAATGGATGTCTCCCTGTAGGGTTCTTAGTTGCTTTTGGCCGCTTGCGCGGGAATCCTACTGCGTATGCGTGTCGCAGTCCTCCTCTGTAAAAGCGAAAGTGCGGCGGCTGTCATCATTCATTTTCCTCCAGCATACGTCTCCATGTCGCGCTGTCTCCCAACCTGCTTTCACCCAGAAATTGAATTTCGTCTGCCGCACCATGGCTAAGGTGCCGCCTCTCAACGAGGATCTCGTCGATGCTCTCACTCATGATGTTGCTCACTCTCAAGTTGTCGTCGAAGATCAGCTTTCGGACGCCATTCTTCCAATGGACCCCTTTGAGCAATCGGCAAATGAAGAAGATGAAACACCGCTTCCGGCAAAGAAAAACCGGAGATCCCCGATCTCCAAATCCTCGAGGACGAATACAAGCAAGCTAGGAGATTCTACCAACAAGCCAAAAGGAATCTCCGTCATGCTGCCGAGACTCAAAGCTGCCGCTCTCCGACGTCCCCACTCAATCTTTCGTCCCACTCTTCACATTGTCATCATCATGTGACCCGGAAAGACGTTGACTTACTGGTTCAAGCCGCCATTAACAAGCTTTCGTCCGCCCCTCCTGCTCCCCGCTGTCTTGCTCCTTCTCAGTCCGCCGGGAACAACAGCGACACATCCATATCCCGGACGACGCCGACAATGACGATCCAACGATCCCACTTGCCCATATCCTAAAGACAGTAGAAGAAACAGTCCCCGATTGCTTCCTATACATACCGACTCAAACCGCCGATTCACCCGTCATTAATCGAGGACTCAAAACTGGCTTTGAATTTGCCCTCCGTGACCGTGATGCCAAACCCCGCACCCTATTAGGCCAATCCACGACACTGTTGACTTGCCTTCTCCGAAATGGCGGCTCCCTTCTTGGCAAAGGGGAGGCCCTCGAACTCGACAAAGACCCTCCACCGCCACGACCAGAGAAAGAAACAAGCTTCTTCAGAGCCTCTGGTGATGGATCCACTAATGCCAAAAATTTATAGACACTTGCCCCGAGTGCGTCTTTTTGAATGCTGAAGTGAAGCTCAACTTCGGAATATCTCTCTTCATTCCCCAGAAAGCTGAAGTACCAACCCACGTCCTCTATGAAATCGACAAATGCCTTCGACTCAGCCTCCGGGCCGCCTCCCAAGCTGACGTCTTGAATACGGCAGTCAACGCACTTGGCGAGAAGCTTTCGTCTGACTTTAGTTCTGAAAAAATCAAGAAACTCTCTGCACTGATACCATTCAATGAACTGGGCAACAAAAGCCTTCTTCAACAACGTACTTCTCTTACGAGACATTGGGTTAAATTCAGCCGGAAACCTGAACGACTCGACCAAGCACCGGCTCTGCAATCAACTGATTTATGAAAGTGAAACCTTGTTCCGTGGCAAAATCCCTTCACTCGCCCAACACTTGGACATCTCTGCGCCGTTCTCCAGATCCCTGTGCTCTGTACGGTTTCCCAGCGTTTTCCTCCATCATGTTATGGACAGTGCTGCGGACTCCTACCAAGCATAGTTGTCCTCTCATTTCTTTTCTGCATTTCAAGATCTTTCGGTCGTGTGTCTTGTGTGTCTCCCTGGATTCTTCTCTGGATGCCGCGAGCAAAAGGTACTCCACGGGATCCCCTGCCTCGTGCAGAGTCCTCATCTTCTCCTCCGATCATCATTTCGGATGACCCGCCACCTTTGGATTCTTTGCAGCCCCTGCCCACCCGGCACAGTCTCCGCAAGCGGATTCCTAGTCCCCTACCGGGTCTGCCTTTGGAGCATCTCGCTCCGGATCACCGACCATTCCCGGTTTGGGTCACGACACTTCCTCCACATCACCTGTTAAGTGTGGTCAGCCGGAACCCACCAAGGATCTACAGTCTCTTCAAGAAGATCCCTTCAAGGCAAAGGAATTTTCCTCAAGACTCTAGCTCCAGGCCCGGGCCCGACGCCTCAAAAGGAAGCGATCGGCCCCCACATTCGAGGAATCCATTGACCTGTCACCCAGGTGCTCGGCTTCCTTCTAGACTCCACCCCGGGAATCGGCAGGCGAACCTCTCTCGAAAGAGCGAGGCACGCCCTTATGGATTCCACCTTGTGGTCTTTCCGCCAAAAACGGTCAACCGCCTCGAATCTAGGTTCCCCCTCCCTCCCCCCTCCCGAGGCTCTCGGACAACTGGGTCCAGTCCTCCGCAAAGAAGATACAGCTCGCATCTCCCATCAACGCCGGATTCTCAATTATGACTGTTTCTCCTCCGCCATCTGCACCTCACAGGCTTCCCTCTTCGGTCCGGTCAGATGCTGTGGTTCTGGGTCGGACTCCGACACCCGCCCCCTGCATTAGCCCGACTTCTCGGATTGCACTTCTCGCCAGATTCCGCCGGATCAGCCAGTCGACACAGACCCGTCTGAGATTCCTCTTCCTGACCTCCTCAAGGCAGTCGATACTGTGATTCCGGATTGCTTCCTCCACAAACCTACTCCACAGGACTCTGCACCTAGCAAGAATCGTGGCTTCTCAACCAGCTTCGGGTTTGGCCTCCGCATCCAACCCCCACGTCAGAATCCGGTACTTGGACAGTCGACGACTATGTTGCCCACTCTCCTCCACACAGGCGGACTCATTCTGTGCAATGGAGCCCCGCTGGAACTGGACAAGGATCCTCTGCCACCCCAAGCTGTCCATGAGTCCTTCTTTTTTCGTCCATCAGGAGGTGGAGCTGCCAACCCACGGTACTTCGACACCTAACCACAGTCGGAGTTCCTTGTTACAGATGTCCGCATAGATTTCGGTACAACATCTAACTTGACGAGCAATGGTTCCTATCGCTGTGCTCCGGGACACGACTAGCTTCTGCGCCTGGGTCTCCGGGCAGCTTCCCAGGCATATATCTTAAACACAGCTGCCAACGCCCTTTGTGAACGACTTTCCATGGATCCATCCCCGGAGGAAACCAGACAGCTCACTTCCTTGGTCAGCCAGGTTTTCCGAAAGGCATGCTTTGCCACTTTCCATTCAATGAACTGGTTCACAGGAGCAATCTTCAACTCTACCTGTTTGCTTAGCGACGTGGTACTCAACACGGCTTCCAATCTTCATGATTCCACTAGACATGAACTCCGGCATCAACCAATCCACGAAACGGACTCCTTCTTCCGTGGACTCATCCCTAAGCTTACTCCTCATCTGGACATAACTTGCAAGCCAAAACCTTACAAACATATGGGACACAAATGCCAACGCCTGGACGGCCCCACAGGAACCACTGATCCCAACGAAAGCTGGTGTTCGGTCACCCGTGCTAATGCCCGGATTCCTTCCGCTTCACCACCTCGTCTTGCTCGGTCTCCCTTTCTGAACAAGGGACAGGGGCACGGACGCAGTTGCTCCTTTGGCCATAACAAGACTCCGGATTCCCGCAACCGATATTCTACCTCCATGAATCAACAACGGTCCAGATTGTCCCGCTGACAATTATTAGCTGCCAATGCCAGTTGACAACCGCCTCTGTTTTTTTCTACAGAGCTGGCAAGACATCACTTCCGACCAGGTGGTCCTCGACATCGTCTCCCATGGATACCCCTCCAAGGGGATGCCTCCCTCGCAGAGCCGTCAAACTCCCTCTCCGACGCAGCATTCAAGGCTTCCGCAGCAGTGCTGTTGACTGCACAGTCGGCAATATCCTCCTGGTCATCGGCATCATCCTCGCCCAGCCTTCACCAGTTATCAGCGTACTCCGTCTGGCAACACAACGATTCCTCGTCATTCCTTCGTCTTTCCAAGGCCTGTCCAATGCTCCAACCATTCCACCCGGAATCTACCCTGCACGGATTGCCCTGCACGAGCCAAAGGTATGGCGCTCGGTTTCCGAGCCCTACCCTAAGACTCCGTTCACTTCATGATATTACCAAGGAACCCTACATCATCTTCTTCACTCGCCGTCTACAATCCAGACAGCACTCCATCCTTCTTCTGGGTTCTCGGTATCCAGCCCCAATATGGGGCCACCTCTCCCCTTTCAAAAAATGTATGTTCCTGGGACAACGTTACACGTCTCTCCCTCCTTCCGCTCGGCATCTTTTTAGAGCTTGATCCCGTCTACTCCTTCAGTGCTTCATTCCGCTCACCCTCCTCTTGGATTTAGCGTCTGTGCTTCTATATGCATCACAAAATGTTCATCTTCTTCGGCGAACCTTTTATGACTCTCTTCACCACCCTTCTGTCTCTAGGACTGTCAGATTCCGCCACAAGCATCCTACGTCCTGTACTCTGGTCTCATACACCTCCTACGGAGCCTCGCGGACTATTTCGTCAGCTACATGCCTCAACCTCATGAAGGGCCCAACTCCTGCTTTCCTGATCCCCTTCACGACAAGATATTCAGGCTCTACAAGACGACAAGACTTCGGCTTCCCGGATTCCTTTCACAGCAAGACCTTCACGTTCTACTAGAGGACGGGGTTCCGGCTCTCAAGATTCCCTTCAATGACAAGACCTGCAAGTCTCCGCCCGTTCACCTCAACTCAAAGGTGTACGAGAATTTTGTCATGTTTTCATGCCTAATTTTTTTCATTACCTTGCCCAGGACTCGGTCTCCGTTACGCTACTGAATCACCATGTCCGAACTCCTCAGCAATAACGGTAGACCGGTTCACGGGGTATTGCAGAATCCGGGGCAGCCTGCTTTGGCACCCGCCACTGAGGGACAAAGTCTGCTAACAAATTAGGTAATCCATGTTTTCATGGCATATAGAAAGACCAAAATGCCAGGTACAGCTGGTTGATTTTGGTTTCTATTGCCATTATGAAAACATTCATTACCTTAGCCCGCCCGGCCTCCTCTCTCGGTCGCCAAAGAAGACCTCGTGTGGAAGAAAGAATGAAGCCCAACTCTGGATGACGTCCTTATACAGAGGCCTGCGCACTTGCGCAATGAGAGGGGATTGGCGCATGCGCAGTAGAAGGGGGCTGCAAGCATGGCAGGCAAGCCAACCTCTTTACTAGGGTTCAAATGGAAGGAACTGCTAACAAATTAGGTAATGTATGTTTTCATAAGAGCAGTATAAACCAAAATCAACGGGCTGTACCTGGTATTTTGGTCTTTTTACTTATCCTTGAATACTTCCGTTAAGTGTACACCTACCCACCATCCCTGCTCTCGCTTCAAAACGATTGTGGAATGGGCGGCAGTGCCTGCTGGGTAGCGAGCAGTGATGACACCCGGTGGTGAGCTAATGAAGCTTCTTAAAGTGAATTTTAAGATTTTGAGCATGGAGCATAAATATAAACAATAATTAGCCTATGTCTAAAGGTAAGTATTTTAGGATAAGTAAAAACTAATTTTATCTTTAAAATAACTCATTTTACTGAACAATTCATACGTACTAGTTAGAATCTGTAGAAAAGACATAATAGGATTCTTGGACCAATCGGAACCAGTACAAAATACTGTAAAATCAAACTACTTTTGTTTACAAAATGTTAATTAAATTATTAAACAGTAAAAAAAATATCTGTCTTGTTCAGATTTCGATACCTTTGTAAGTTTAACAATGCCAAGTTTAGTGATATGTTCTTGGTCTTTATTTTTTCCTTAAAACAGGTAAGACTGAAACAATAGGATTGGCTGGTACAGTGGGATTTTCTGAACATGAACAAAATGACAACAAGGTAACCTGTTACTTGCATTTCAGCAACAGGATAATTTTTATTTTTCTTTGTATTTGCAACAAGAAATTGCATGTGGACATGTTAACGTACTTGGTTAAATGCACTTTACGTTTTTTGTATCAATGGTATATACTTCACCATCACTATAACTTGCACTTCACTGTGTTGCTTGGTGGTAGAAATGTTATGCATGGTGGACGACAACATTGTGGTTTTATGCTATGCAAGGATTTATCAGAAAAACACTGAACACTCCATTAGACTTGCATATTTTTTCATCTCTGGTTTCATTGATTAGGAATGATAAGCTGCCAAAATGCAGCCCACTAAAGTTGGCAGCTGGGATTCGCCCATTGACAAACTTCTGTGTCCCAGTCGAAATATTTATATTTGGCACTCTGGAAGTATGTGTTAAAATAGCAGCCAAACGTAAGTGGGGATTAGCCTGCGTGAGAGACTTTTACTGTTATGACTAAACATTTTGGTCACCAGGTCACACGTATGGCAGTGTATCGTAGACGCATCTGACAAGTGTATGGCTGCAAATATACAGCGATTGGAAGATACAAGGCAGTATACTTATTAATACAAAGTAAAATGTAAGTATTGAGCAAACTGACAAAATTATACAAGGCAGTTGAAAGTTTAATGCAAGAGATGAAGCTAAATAAGGAGAATTTTTAGGAGCTTCGTGAATAAATTGCCAGGGACGGATGTAGGAAACGTGGCCAGTGCCGTCGTGGCCTGTCACGATTTCCTGCCGATGGAATCAGTGAAGCATTCTTGAACGCAAATAAATAAAATACAGCAAGTTCTCTTCACCAGAGACCAATCAAACAAACACATCTAAACAAATCCTTCACCAGAAACCAATCAATAGATAGCTTCTGCTATTAACTGTAAACAATAAAAACCAGTGAGAGTTGTGACTGTCGCAGTTTGAGAAAATATTACCGACTTACTACCAGACATTTACCTGTATCGTTGCTGCATGCTTCTGCTTAGCTCCTCGCGTAATCTTTGTATTTGACTGTTTCACACTCCCCTCACTCGGCCTTAGACATAGCAGATGACACAAGAACCGTGCACTGCACATTTCACGTATGTTTGGATGACTTAGTTTTGTACAGATAAAGATTATGTAACAAATTAACAAGACTTTGCTTCCACAAAGGTTTGGTGTGTTGTTGGGAGCTTGTTCAACAATGCTATTTACCTGGGCATGGTCAATTCTTCAAGTGACACTACTCTGGCGACTTCGTCCACAAGTTCAAGTATGTCTATAGAACTCGACAAAAAAGGTTTTGAACAGGAATCGGGAGATGACACTACAGATGACGAGTTGTTGGCTGAAAGGTTGTCGCTGCTGGCCAGGTATATACAATAACAAGTGTAGGCTAACATCCTTTTACTATATAACAAGTTACTAGAAGATCAGTGGTATTCATGTATGATTTAGCAGACAGTCCTTGTGAGACTAGTTTGTATGCAGAATGTGTGGAATAATAAGTCATTTGCTCAAGCCATTCATTCTCAAAAGTGTAGTTAGCTTTTAGGAAATTGTATTGGTTCTTATTTTTCTTTCATTTTGTAGACTAAACAGTGTAATTTTTGTTAATTCTTTTACTTTACATGCACCATGAAGCCTTGTTAGGTTGTGACAAGAGCAAAACTGACCTTCATGATTGCATCTCAGTTTCCAAGCTGTTTTCTAATGGGTGTAATTTGCATAATGTTACCATTAATTTCAGTGGCCCATTGATATCGGCTTCACCTTTACGTTCATCGTATCAAACCAGTACAGAAAAGGTTAAAACTGCTTCTAGGAGAACATCGAGAGGTAACTGTCTTTTGTATTTTCAATTTTTTTAAGTCTAGCATGTTTGTAGCATAACGTAGGTCTATCATTACTTCTTTACAGAAAAGGTATCGACTCGGTCAATGGCACGAATCCGGGGCAGAGACTCGAGCGTTGGTGCTAATTTTCAACGTATACGTTCATCAGGCTATGCCAATGCGCCATGGTAGTACTATTTATTATGCATGCTATGTAGTTGTGTGAGAACTATTTTCACATGCAGCAATACAGTAGCATTAACTAGTCTACTTAAAAGTTATTGCTCTAATTTTTATTTGAGTGAAGAACATACAATGTAAAAGTCGTGTAATATGAGTTAGAATTGCAAGTTCCTTTAGAATGTCTACTGCAAGTTTTGCTAGTTACAGAATGTTGATTGTAAACTATCTTGTTATGAGCATGCTTATTACACTTTTGACTTGTGTTGTAGGGCCGTAGCTAAATTAGCCAGATCATCATCTTCCTGTACAGTATCCGAGAGTTTAGCATCTGTGACACATGGGTCAAGAAATTCAGCACCTAAGGGTGATGAGTCGACCTTAATTCATAAGTAAGAGTTAATTCAATACAAATATTTTAACTTTTTGTGGTGTAATATAATGAAACTTGTGATCTCAAAATTATGTCAGAATGCTTGTTGAAGGACAATTCAGAGACCGAACACATATGATAGATAAAATCTTAACTTGTAAACACATCAAGTTCCTTGATGCACTGCAGTCTGCATTGCTTCACCAGTGCACCAGCTCTCTTTCCCTTTGTGTTTTTTCTCTATAGAACAGACTTTTACCCAGCAAATGTAACTTGTTATACGAGACGACGTGTTACCCGTCATATGTGCCGTCACGTAATACATCTGTGTCTTGTGAACTTCTTGGTGGTATGCAATAAATAAATGTTGATCCGTGTGACCAGTACCTTCAATCTCCATTCAGCAAATTGCACTTATTATTTTTGGGTGGAGGGGGGGAAAGCAAATTGTATGCCCCCTGCTAGAAAACGTATGACCACTTTATTTTTATTAAACAATTATTTTTCTTGCTTTACATAATGGATCATTTTATTAAAAATAGAATGTTTTGAAGAAAATAGTGGTCAACTAGATTTTTCCAAGTATCTTAACCCCCCCCCCCCCCCCAATTCTTTTTTGTAGGGTGGCACCACTGTCTTTGCGCCCATATACGCTACTTAATGGCCCACTTTAGAAGTAAAGATTTCAACTGCCCAGCAGTATCCATAATATACTTATAAGTTGTGTATAACCAAGCTGCTGTGGCATTGACAGCACTTGACTCATGTATTTATTGAATTAGATTAATTTTTAGAATTTTTCGATGACTCCTATTCAAATTCCATTGCTCTGCCGACTGTGTGAATTACAGGCACTTCAGCACGTTTGGTCTCTGCTTTGTGTCTTCCATGATTCTAGCCAATGCTTCATTTTTTTTTTTTTGGTTTCTTGTGTTGCTGAGCATGATTGTAGACCATGCTCTGAACCAGCTTGTCCATGTAATCTGTGGTACCTTTTTGGCAGTGCTTAATTAAGCCTAAAAGTACATTAGAAGGAAGTTGCGATCCATTTCACCGATCATAATTAATCTCCATGCAACATTCTGTCATGTCTCAGGTCATTTGTCGTTGAATTTTTCCCCCGTTTAACATTAAAGGATCTTTAAGGTTAATCCCCATTCTTGGCATTTATCCCCAATTATTGTTGCAACTGATAAATGCATGCACCTGAGCCTCCATTGTTTAGGCTGGTGCTCTCTCCTGAGTAGTAGATTTTTCTGAGAATACTTGAAGGGTTTTTTGCTTTACTATATGTATATTTCCTTTTTTCATTTTCAGATTGTGTCAAGAGTATCCCATTGATGCACCTCTCCCCGTAAATGCAGTGAAAACAATTCCTCTCTTGGATAAAAACACTAGTATAACTGCATTAAAATTCTCGGGTAATTAGCTTCAACAACTCCATATTTGATTTCTCTCTCAGTTAGCAGTGACAAAAACGTGATGCTGCTTTACCATTTTCTTTTAAAGGTGATGGCGGTACGCTTGCCTGTGCGACAACATGTGATTCAGCTCACATAATCAAAACCAAAGGGAAGATAGTTCATCTTTTAGGTAATGTGATTATTAGCATTTCTGTTGTTACAGACTGAATTTTGCCAAGGGAGAAACGAATACGGTTTCAACAAGCGAAATAGCAGAAACTTCTGCTTGTGTGGGGCTCCATTCAACTGAACAATTTTTACCAATTGATCATTTAATATCAATTAGCTCTCACCCACGGGGATCTCTAGACAGACTATTACGCCCTTGTTTGGGCTCGTCAGTAGAGAATACTTTGTGTATGAGAGCTAGGCTACGCTTGCTCGGACAATTGGTAAAAATTGTCCTGGGCCCGGGTGTCAACCATTCAGTTGGATGGAGCCCCACACAAGCATAAGTTTCTGCTATTTTACTTGTTGAAACCGTATTCGCTTTGCCCTTTGTCATTTGCCCCAGCAAGCGTAGCCTAGCTCTCATCAACAAAGTATTGTCTACTGACAAGCCCAAACAGGGCGAAACAATGCGTCTAGAGATCTTTGTGGGTGAGAGCTAATTGATATTAACTGAATTTGCAAAAGTCTAATCAACAATGGTATTATGAGCCAAAAATGTTAATTGAAAAGATACAGGACGAGGCTAATGTAATTTAACAAGCACAAAATTGGACAAAATGCAACATTTGCAGAAACTGATGCATGTTTGGGGCCCCATTCTACTGATTGTTAGGTACCCAGATTTAGGCCTATTAACAGCAGTTGATCACTTAAAAATTAAGCTGCTCTCACCCGTAGAGATCTCTAGACAGACTTGTTGCTCTCTTGTTTGGGCTCGTCGGTATAGAATACTCTGTGGATGAGAGCAAAGGCATTCTGCTGGTGGTAATTTAACAAGCACAAAACCGGACTGGTTTCAGCCGCTAAAAAGCAGAAACTACTTATTAATTACCAGCAATGTGCCTTTGCTCTCATGCATACAGTATTCTCTCCTGACAAGCCCAAACAAGGTCGAAACAGTCTATCGAGATCGCTAAAGGTGAACGCAGCTTGATCACAAAGCTACAGGAAATAACTATCACACAGAGCCAACAATACAAGAGCTCCCCGTATTGTTACGAACAGCTTAACTGATTTCTTCTCAATTCAGGAATATAGGGTTCATGGTAACGTATTTGTTAATGTGCCAATAACATACAAGCAGTGAAAATCTTAAGGGGTGGAATTGCACCCTTATCAACTAGTCACTTCCCATTCCTAGTATCGCAAGACGGTAGCAACTGCTTATCATTAAAAAATAATCACATTTTGGTGTGCACTTGTGCTATGCTTCACTGAAACGGGTCATTTATTGTGACTTTGGAACAAAATCTTGAGGACTAATTTACATACGGCCGGTGCCACCTTACAACTAAAATTTAGCTTAAAAGGATTGCAAGCAGCACAGCACAACAAATGAAATCATCATGAAAGCATTGCACTAAAATTCAACTTGGTTACATTGCAGTGCACTCCAAAACCAGAAATTCAACTTAAAGGTAGTGTGCTGAAGTCCACCAATTGAAATTCTGCTTAAAGGCTAGCAATGCAATAACTAACATTTCGTCCTGAAATCATTGCAATGCATCCCAGCTTAAAAGCACAACTGAAGTTCAGCTTAAAAGCAATGCAGTGCAGCCCAAGAACTAAAATTAGCTTAAAGCATTGCACTGGATCCCATCAACTGAAACAGCTTAAACAAATGTATACTCCATTGTGAGGTATTCTTGAAAAAATAACATTCAGCCAACCACATCTATAAAACAAAACGGACTGCCAACTCTCGATTGCCTGGCAGCCATATCTACAACCACAGCATAGTACAGCTGTACTGTACTTGACTTCAGCTTCACTTTAGGTCAGCTTAAAGTATTGCATTGCAGCCAAAAAAAAACTACAGCTTAGAAACATTGCAGTGCACCACATGAACAGAAATTCAGTTACGAAGCATTGTAGTGCGACCCAACAATTGAAATTCGGCTTAGAAGCATCGTAGTCCATGTTGACGTTTTTTTACGCTTAGATTTCAAAGTAAAGGATATTTACCGTTCCAATATCCTTGCAAATTTTCGACAGTCAGATTTTCTGGAGTTGGAGGGGCTCAGAACGACTGTCTTCATCAGGCTACCACATCACTGCTTACTTCGTCGTGAACGTTCGTTGGAAGGCGGCGCGAGGCCATAGCCTCCGTAACTTGCAGGCCAGTGCA
>JAHWFP010115695.1:0-13803 GCA_023313725.1 Lithobius niger | reverse complement strand
AAAAAAAAACAATTTGCAAGGCAGTATGTAAATCATTTTGCTAACTTCACATCCTCTTCACATGAAAGATGTAATATTCATCTACGTAAAAGTTACTTGGAACTAGGAAAATACTCATCCCTCATTTTCAAAATAAAGACGCGGTTTGTAGCCAATCTTGCAAATTTTCGACAGTATACCAACTGTCTTCTTCAGGCTCGTTTATTCAGGATAATTAATAAGTTCTCTGGTTACATCATCTTCAACTGGCGAAAGATTGCCAACCGCCGTTTTTCAGTGGTTTATTTTGAATATCACAAAATTAGAAGAAATACACGTTACCACCTATAGGAAATCTTAGTTCATCCAGAATAGGCTACTTGAAAGTTCCCTCTTTTAAATTTTCAGTGAAGTTCCAAGGCCGTTAACCTTCATCAGAAAATTATACGAAGCACAAACACAAAAAGAACGTTGCATGACAATGGCCACCTTCGTTCAAACAACGTGCTAGCGCGAGCACCATCAATCTCTCTCTGTCCTCTTATATCGACACGTGAGAGGTACCTGTCATATTTATGAGGGGAATCTTTTTGCCCTTAAAACGGAAAATGGCCATAGATTCCAGAGTCCTTAGAGCGAATTGGAGAAGAGTAACACTGACGTGGAATTCCAGGCAATCTAGAATCCCTGGCCATTCTTTGTTTAAAGGGCAAATAGATTCCCCTCATGAATCTGACGGGTGCCTCCCACATGTTGATGGAACAGTTAGATCCGATGTGAAGGACAAGCTCAACAAGCAGTGGGGCTTGGCAATGAAGAAATAGAGCTCAGTGGTCCTCGCGATAGCGCGTTGTTTGAACAATGGTGGCCACTAAGGCAGTACCAAACAAGAATTTTACCAACAAGGCAGCCAAACCGAACAAACCTGAAATGAGCCGAACACCAACACTTCCGAACTGAACAAAAATGTACCAAACCAATCTATTTTAAAATAAAATGTAAAAGAACTCAGTTCACAAAGAGTCATCAAAGCACAAGTTCCGTAACAAATGTAGGTATTTTCACAAGGAATTAAGTGCAGATATGAAAACTGTTTAATACATCAAAAAAACCTCCTCTACTTTTACATTTTCCCTAATAACTTCTGAATCGTTACAGTGGTGTACCGATTCCGATACCGATTCCGGTTCTGAGTACGGTTCCGTGGTATCGGAACCGGTACCGGAACCGCTATCTTGGCTGGCCGATACTGAGTACCTTTCAAAAATCGGCACTGACCACTAAATCACTTGATATTGTCATCTACTTTCCCTTTTCCAGGGGTTTGCGATAATTGGAAAGAATATCTTACCGATCTTGGAGCAGAAAATTAATTACAAGTAGCTTAAATCATCGTAAAATTGAGCTTGATAGTAGGTCTTGGATGAATAACTAACACATTTTCGCGCGTTTTTATTGGGCCACTTACCTGTTTACACCAACTTTTGTTGAGTAGTTTGCACATAACCATAAAATCCCATCTAGGATGGTAATATACTAAGCAGAATACGTTATAGTTGATTCCTGTTTGTTTAAGGATGTCAGGACTTTATTATCATTAAGTTATTTCCTATTTTGCAAAACCCAAGGCTAACGTTTCACGTTTGGCAAATCCTCCACCGCCATTTTGTTTGTAGATCGTGTGTTTGATTGGAGTCATCAGTGCATGCACTAAATCCGGACTGCAAAAATCTTCCAGTGTACAAAGCTTTGCTAAGACTCTTAAGCATCTGGGCTGCAAAAATCTTCAAGCATGCTCTTGTTTAGACCAAGTTTTTTTAATTTAATTAAATTTTTTGATTTTATTTTACGTTTAAAAAATAATTAAATTTAATACATTCAGAAAACAAAAATTTAAAATCATGTCAGCTTCATTAAGGGTTTGGCCAATCCAAGAAGCAAAAAATCTATTTAAAAATGCAGGTCCAGATCAGAATTTAAAAAATAGTTTCAACTTTCTGGTTATTTAAAACTATTTTTTAACTTAAGTTTTTTTTTATTTAATTTAATTTTTTTTAACTAAATTTAACAATTTTTTTTTAATTTAAATTTGATTCATTTGGAAAGCTAAAATTTTAAATCATATGGTCAGTGTCACTAGAAAATGGCCTTGGCATTAATCCAGGAAGCAAAATCCTATCTTTAAAAAAAAAATGGTTACCGGTCAACGTTATTTTAACTATTTTTTCAATTTTAATTTAATTTTCTAATCAAATGAAGTTTTTAATTTTAATTATACAAATTTATATATCAAAATTTTCATTAAAAAATGTAAATTTATAAAAATTAGCCACAGCAAAACCCTGTACTCCCTGAACACAAATAATTCATTATTAATAATTTTTTTTCCATTCGCTGTGGCACTGCCATGTGGTAATCGGAACCGGTATCGGAACCGTACGGAACCGGTTTTTGGTATCGGAATCGGCATCGGAATCGGAATTATGGTATCGGTACACCACTAGTTACAGCTAGGAACTTGTGGTTTGAACCAACAGAAAGCTAGGGAAAAAACCTTCACAATGGCGTATTCAAACATCAAAATCTGTCAAATAGAAGTGATTTTATGTTCAGTTTGGTATTTTGCATTCGAAAAGCCAAACACCAAACCGAACTGAACACCCTCTGTTCGGCCATGTTCAGTTCGATTTGTTCGGTTCGATACAGCCTTTGTGGTCACTGTCATGTAACATTCATTTTGTGTTTGTGCTTCAAGTAATTTTCTGATGAAGGTGGACAGCCCCGGAACTTCACCGAAAACTTAACAGAGGGAACTTTCAAGTGTTCTGCATGAACTGATGAGATTTCCCATAGGTGATAACGTGTACTTCTTCTACTTTGTGATCTTCAACTGTAGTTTTCGCTTGAAAAGAATTAAGCGGCCATGGCTCCTATAGTTACAAATAGGGATCGACCAGATACCGTTTTGCCGGATCTAGGTCGGTTCCAGATAATTTGATGTCAGAGCCGGACCGGTTCTGGACCTAGGTGCCCGATCCGGATCGGTACCGGATACCGGGTAATTCACACACAAAAACGAAATAAAGATGTTTATTTTTTCCCCTTTATAAGTTGCAGCTATGGTGTTAATTTTTGCTTTGTTTCACATTACTTTCTTACATTAAACACTTAGAAGTCTTACGCTATTAAGAGTACCAGTATAGTATAATTGCATGTAGACTACAGAACTGTTTTGCAATGTTGCCAAACTCTGCAAATTTTTTTCGAAAAAGTCAAACAAAGCACTCATTAGGTTAATCAATCAAAAAACATTTTTCTAGTTGAAGGATTTCTCATTGATTAGCCTACTGTTTCATTTCGAAAAATAATTTGCAAAGTTTTGCAATATTTGTGAAACCAGTATGTAGTCTATGCATGCATTTATTTTACATTAAAATTATTGAATTTTGGTTGCATTAACAAAAATCTAAATCACAACAGGTCTTTTATTTACAGCATTTTTACATTGGTTTCGTTCCTTTTTTTGCTTTCAATCCCTTTTAAATTGCTTTCGTTCCGTTTTGTATTGCGCACAGTATAGCAAAGACGGAAAGCAAAATAAAACGAGAGCAAAAAAAAAAAAAAAAGGAACGAAACCAACATAAAAAAAGCTGTATTTATTTCATGAACAAAACTGTCTCGCTCTTGCAACATGGAAGTCATCTTTGGTTTATCATGCTATTATTTCTTGCTAGTTTTTGATGCCGTTATTAAACCGTCTTACTTTTCGAATTTAACCCCTTGGCGTCCAAACCACGATTTATCGTCACTTCAAAACCGTTTCTAAAACTCCCGACGCACCCTGGATTTAAAGTCCCGTTTGGAAAGAAAAACCGCCATTGCATACAACAGAGGTGTAATTCCGACTGACAGATACTTTGGCACGCGTATTTTGGATTTATTTTATTTAATATTATCTTTTAATTACCTCAACTGATGTTGTTGTTGGCCGTGTCGTCAAAATTGACGTGAAACTGCTTTTGTTTGTTAAAACTAGCCCCTGATTCAAGCTGTCGTAACACAACAACGCAACGAACGGCCGCCATCTTGGTCGCGTTGGAAAGCTGGGATTCCCCGATTGGCACGTGTATAGCACGTGATCACTCATCGCATCGGGGGTCAGTCACAAGTGACGTCATGCAAAGTGGGTCAAGGTCACAGCCATTGGAGCTAGCAGGTGCGCGTTTCTTGGCGGACAGCCGGCTGGGAGTGGGAGCGTGATGGCGGCCGTAAAGGGATTGCATTCAACGATAATGAATATAAATTAGGAAATAAAACAAATTTAAACTACTTATACGGTATTAAAAACTTTAAAAAAACTTGTCGGAAGCCGTAAACAACGCTGTACTGGAAGAATAACCAGAGGACGTTATCATTTCAAGGTCTCCCATGTACTGCAACGGAAGGTGAATATTTTCGTACGCGGATTTACGTAGTCGAACTTCAACTTTTTTTTTTTTAAGTTATGAAAACCTAATACGATTGTCCCAAGCACATTTTTGTACAATAATTTACACTGTAATTATTACGTCAGCAAATTTTTATACCCGTAGATTGTTTAGTTATTTTACTGAGGCAAGCAACATGTTTACGGCGACAATGTTTTGGTTGTGTTGCAACCGGTATCCGGCTCAATATAACAGCCGGATCCGGATCTCGCCGGATACCGCATTATCCTGCGCCAGATTCGGATATATCCGGACTCAGTCGATCCCTAATTGATTTAGTTGATCATGTTTCCTGATGATAAAATGTGACGAAATGGAGGTCAAGGTTTCAAATTCACATTTTTGTGCTACCCTTCCCCCCTACTAAAAATCTACTTTGTATCAGGCCTTGAAAAAGGCAATCGCCGAAAATTGTCCTTGTTTTTTAGGAATGTTAGAAAAGAATTCTTCACAAACTAAAAACAAAATGCTTAATTAAACGCACTTACCATTAACAAAATTGCATAACATCATATTAAAAATGTATTTGGTCGAATAAATTTTAACATCTTAACGCTATTTGGATCAATAGCGAATGTCATTCTTCGGCCAAATCAGTATTCAGCCAAATACCAAATACTTGAATTTTTGGCCAAATACTAAGTGTATTCCTACTAGTTACTGATTTTCCAAGATGAGTAATATACATTCACTGCCACTAACGTATTGACTTACCAGAGTCTTCATCACTTCCTGAGCTGACTGTTACTTCTCTTATGTCGTCATTTGTTTCCTTTTTCCTTTTCATCGCCTCTGCTTGACAATCATCTTGAACTGTTGAGGGAGCACTCGTCGATACAGCTGCTCTTATGACCGAGACCTTAATTGCTCTATCACCGGATGGTATGTCTTCCAACAACACTACGTCAGAGGAATTGGACTCGTCGGAAACCGAATGCACCTCGTGACAGGTGATGACACGATCTTGAATACTGGGTTTGGTATCAAAATCGACAAAATTATGAACATTGTTTGAGGTGCTATCCGGCATATGATTAGAATTATCACTATGTATGGAGGAGCAGCTTAGAGCTGCTTTCAGTTCACTTGATAAAACTTTCTGCTCTTCACTAGTCTCTGAAATATCTACAAACTCGGGCATAATAGTCCGCAACTTTGCAAACCCTTCATCAGCGGTCACCACAGTAGTTGGTGATCTTAGTGTAGTCCGGGCTGCCACTTCTTGTAAAAAACCTAGTGTTTCAACAGTGGAATCAACAGCCTCTTTAGGCGTTAGCATAACAATATCACTATCATCAAAGCGATCGTCCACTTCAGTCGAAGAACCAGCTTCAATAAGCGGCGATTTGGGAGCAATACTTTCTTTTGAGTCTGTCACAATGCTTTTATCTTCTTTTATTTCAGCCATTGAACGTTCATTTCGTGCAGCATTAGCCGACAATTTAGCAATCAAATCATTTGAAGACCTAGACATTAGAGAAAACAACGCATCAGTAAACAATTAATACAACTACAAAACCAAGTGGGAGGAAAGTGACAGATCCTATGATGTGTCAAAATCAAATCATTCATTTTTTTCTTTTCAGGGCCTTTGAATATAAAATAAAAGTAAAAAAAAGTCCACATTTACCAATATTTGGAAAGTGCCATGTGGAGTTTGACTTTGAAAATAAGAAAAAGAATTCCTAATGTCACTCACAAAAATGCTAAGAACTCAAAACTGGAGAAACTTGAAAGTCTATGATAAGTTTTGACAAACCATTCATATGAAAATTAGCAGAGAGTGTTTCAAGTTCTGCCAGTTTAAGTTCTTAGTGTGTTTATGGATGACATTATAAATTCGAAAGAGGTAAATTTATGAACGAAATACTGTGGCTCATTGTATGAATTAGGCTACCAACATCTTTTTTTTTACAGAACTGAAATATCCCAAGGGATTTCCATCAGCAACAGATTTTTTTTTTTTACCGACACCAAAATGATAAAATTGAGAACATTTTTCATGAATGTAAACACTCACACTTTACCACAACAGAAGAACTAATAGCACGTTCTACTTTAAACGTCTGTGACTTTCCAGTCACCTTTTTCAGAAAAGAATCGCACAAAAAGTCTGACGAAAACCCTACATGCTGGTGTGGAGAGTAGGGATGTGCCAATTATCGGATTCATATCGGTATTGCCAATTATCGGAGGCAATTCCGATATATCGGTACCGCCGATGTCCACTTCGATGTGCCAATACACTGTATAAGATCACATAAGCTGAACTTTTTTCGACATGTACGGAAACTACGATAATTTCACTAAATATTGACCGATTTTGACGTTCAAATACACCATTTTAGCCCTTTTTTCGCCAGCTTTCCAATGGTGCAAACCACAAGTCATTAGCTCCATCCGTTCTGAAGTTACATATAAAAAAAATATTTAACTTACTTTTTTAACAAACGTGGCTTGCAAATAAAAAAGACAAAAAATTGCTCACTGGTATTTTAAGACTTATATAATTATCATAACATAAAGTGCTCGTCTGTTGATTAATTTAAATTAATATTGATCGACATTTTCACATATTTAGATTTTTGCATTTACAATTGTGCAGAAAATATTTGGCTGCATGCACTTTTTTTATGGGTAAGGTCAGGGTAAAATGGCTGCAGAGAAAAAAGCTTTGTACTACAAATTTTTAATTTTCTTTAATAATTTTATGAGGCTACGTTAAATGTAAGTTTTTTTCTGGCCGTACATCGGCAGCAGAAACTGTATTATACTTTCATTTTTTGCAAAATAATCATTATTTAGTGTTATATCGGCAGCCAATATCGGCAGTTATCGGCATTCCATTTTAACAGTAATCGGTATCGGTATATCGGCAAAAAAGCTAAATCGGCACATCCCTAGTGGAGAGATTCAAAAATTTGTGGTTGTTGGTTTCACCACTGGAAGGAACAACTTATCGTCTGGAGAGGTCCCATTTTCGCTCAAATTTGGATATCACATTAGCCCCAACAGTGTTCCATGTCATTGAAAGTGGGTCTAGTTAATATTCACGAGCGGCAGCTGTTGGTGTTGGAACCCCTTGAAAGCAAGTGACTCGAAGACACGCAAATGCGGTTCATGATTAACGTAAGAATACTTTAGTAGTGAGAGTGGGTACGTGTAATTAAAGGCGTACTACACCATTCACTGTAATTCAAATTCATTCACCACTTTATTTAGTTCACCACCATTTAGTTAGTTCCAACACTCAGCCATGGAAAGTATTTTTGTTGTCATGCTGCAATCTAGTTCCTGGACTACAGTTTTTTTTTCAATTCACAAGTGCACTAAAGGTGACTGGTGGTCATCTAACACATGGCTGGCTTTTATTTGTTCGTGTCTGCTGTTGTCCTCGGGCAACCTTGCACAGCATCACTAATGTACCTTTTTTTTGTTTCCGTTTCGCGTTCAAACCACTTGTCACCTTTACCCTTCCCCTTCCATTGTTGGGTGAGGGAAAATTTTTTAGTTGCCTTCTTCGACGCTGAAGAAGCAATTCAGAACAGAGCAAAAATGCATCAGCGCATAAATACTGAGGAACAACTTAAGTTCCAACAGTGGGGTCATGGAATAAGTCTGTTAAACCACGTTTTTCGGTAACAATACAGAGCACCAGCCTGTTTTGGTGCTTCACAAGTCATCAAGTCATAAAAAAAAGTCAACAAGTCATCAGTAAAAACATACGAAGTGCAAAGAATAAAAAATACAGCACATGTATATAATTATGTCATGGCAAGGCTAACACAAACACACACAAAAATTACAAATTTAAAAACCAAAATTTAAAACAAAACCAAAGCTTCCCTGAGCAGAACAGGTTAGCAGTAGGTGAAGCTGAACTCTACCGTGCAGGTTCGAAGTGACGAGCAGTAGTATTTCACTTTGCCTTATATGCTGGTGCGTCTGGATTATTGCATGGGTTTAAGTTGGGGGGGGGGGGGGGGCGGCGGCGACGGGCGGGCGCTTCACCACTCAATCGACTTTGGTGGGTAGTAACTAGCAATGCACCGATGTGCTGAAATGCCGATGTTCGATTCCGATTGTTGAAAGAACGTCGGCCGATGTCCGACTCCAATATCTCGTGGTTCAATGTTTAAGAAAGTAAAGGTACATTTTTCCTTGAGTCAAAAATAATTACGAGGATTTCAGAAATAAAATTAAACATTTCTGTAGGCCTAAAATTTAGCACCCAGAAATTAATTATACACACATCTGTCACAAAATAATTTAATAAAATTTTGGAATTCAACATCTGCTGCCTAAAACCGATGCCAATGCTCCAATGACCAATTGATGTAGTCTAAAATGGCCGATTTCCGATGTCCGATGCCGACATCGGTGCATCTCTAATAGTAACTGCATTGCTACGGAACACCGTGGTGTAACTGATAGCAACCATTACTCATTACTCACTTCAACTGTAATAATAATACATGCCTTAAATATCAATGGCACTAACAATTTAAACAACCTCGAAATTTTAACAGCACGATCTGTCTGTTGGAAGTTCACAATGAGTAGAGTAGCCCGTTGAGTAATGGCGCTGCCCTTTAATGGTTGGTTGCGGCAAGGGTAATACGGGTCTAGTGCAACCTTGTGATGGAATACGCAGCAGCCTACCCCTTTGTTATTTTTGCGATTTTCATTTTACTTGGAGCATTTTGTACGTTGTGTATGAAACATAGCAAAAGTGCATCTAATAGTCTGAGTTGTATTCATGTAGTCTGCAGCAGCAAGCCGAAGTGGACTGCGAAGCGATAAACGTGTTCCAAAAGGTTGCTGCAATGCATGCAGTCGTGTTCTGAAAGTCGCGCAGCGCACTGCAGAAGTGGACCGCAACGCTATACGACACTACAACTTTCCGAGGTGAAGCGCAGCTGCGGATTATAAAACAAAATGGAATTTGTATGTACGACATTTGTCGCATTACGTAACTCCGGTACCTATATATTCAAGGATGGATTTTTCGTAGGATTCCACGTTCTTGGAAAAAAAATTAATTCCCCTGGTAACGAATAATACCACATTCGTTACCAGGGGAGTTAATTTTAAAGAGTAGTAAATAACTTGTAGGGTTTGACAAGTGACTTACCAAGGAAAATGGCATTTGTCATGAAATTCTACGGTATATGACCCATTTTAGGTAATTTTTATAGCAAATTTCTGACTTCACAGGCTTCACTGAAGGTCACTTAATTGGAACGTTTACAGCGTTTTAACATCTTCATTCTGTATCGTGGATCGTGCACGGGAACAGTAAAATTCCATCCTTGGATGTACTAGTGCATCAACATACCTGTCGATGAGCGAACCACTTTTCTTCAGCCCTTTGATGAGAACATACTGAGTGTTTTCATCGGACGCTATCCTCCGTGCAACAGCTTCTGTCGACGACGAAGCATTGTCCCCCATCATCTCAAGGATTGTAGGGTCAGAATTGCGTGACATCATGTCCTTTTGCACTTCTTCCAAACGCTGTTGAAGACTTCGTCGCTTCAGGAGACGAGCCAATTGAAAAGACGAAAATGCTGGAGAATCCTAAAAGAAAGATACCACCAGATTACATAAATTTGTGTCTTCAATTCATGTTAACACATTATGAAATGAACATAATGAAAAGGAACAACCAAGATTACTGTACGACATACTATGCTGAAGTACCAACAGAGCCAAGGTAGGCTAGCTTTAACGTAAATCGTGTATTGAATGCCCAAGGTAAACATGAATCTTAGTGAACCACGTTGTTTTAAATTCTATTTTAGTCATTGGTTTGGTACATTTTTGTTCGGTTCGGAAGTGTTCGGCGTTCGGCTCGTGTAAGGTTTGTTCGGTTCAGTTTCAAAAAATCTTGTTCGGTGCAGCCTTAATAAATTTAAGTTATTAGATGGTAATTTCTCCAAAAGGCAATATAATTCACAGTTAAAACTAATTTCTAACCACAAAAAGACTTCGTAATATTCTAACACAATTCACGATTGGGAGCTTGTGTGTGTTGGTGCCACGCAATCATTCACGTACGTGATCTTGATTCAGTCTAGCGACAAAGCTATGCCTTTGGTCTTATTTAGTCACAAATTTAATTTATTAGCTCGTCAATCCTCGAAAATACCATTAATTCAGTAATTTTATTTTGGCTGAAGTTCATGTTACAGTCACTTACGCAAAACCAAAAAATGTCCACTACTCAAACTTGCAAATTTTCGACTATCTCTACTGAAAGGCTTCTTCAGGCAAGAGTCATTAGAAATGCACAACAATCACCATTACAGCAACGAACTTACAAATTTCCCTCTTTCACAGTGAGCTTTGGAATTCAGTTAGCTTTCAAGCACACTGTCTGAGCTGGCTCCCAGTTCAATACTGGAGCTTGGAATATTATGCGTTATGCCAGCATTTCATCAGTTTTCCATTCAGTTCAGATGTCACTATTCTTCCTCTCTATGATATGCAGATTTTTGTATGTTGATAAGCGGTACTTCGCTATCTTGGCAGTATTGAATGGCTATGGCCTCCAACTCTCGGAGGTGTGCTCCCCTGCTCGTGTTCGACTTCAGCATCACCTTGGTGCTATCCCAGTCCCCTTCGTGTTTTTTTTTTCACATTGCAAGGCTACGGCGCTCTTCTCATCTCCGTCAATGGTGGCTTGTGCATGCGCTTTGACTTGGATGCAAATTTGTCTCTTCATCTCGCTTATGTAACCTAGAGGGCAATCTTTGGAAGGGAACGTATACACCCCTCCTACTCTGGATATCATCTTGGCTGCCACTCTCGCGCTACCTCCATCTTCTTTATCTTTACCTATTCCAATTCCCTTTCCCTGCTCATTCTCTTTTCTAGTTCCTTCCTCCTCCTTCCCGCTCTTTCATGTTGTCTTCTTCATTCCTCGTCACTGCCCTCGTCTGGTACGTGCGAATTCTGACAGTAGATTCTTCCTGCTTGCGAATTGTTTGGCTGGGTGCATTCAGCCCATCGGTCGGTGCACTAATCTTTCCTTCTCCTCTCTCAGCTTCTTCTCCTCCTCTTGCTGCGTTTCCCTCTTCCACGATCTTCCTGCCGAGCATCTTGAGAAGGTTCATGGGGTCCCTAAAGTAGCACCCTATCCCTACTTTTCTGAGTGCTCTTCTTATCCTCCCCTCACATCCTGGTAGATATGTCAAAACCTCTGTCGGGGGTAGGTCTGCTTTCCTTTTCTCGTCTTTCCTCTTCCCCAGGGGTCCCTCCAGGCTTTGGCTCTTTGGATGGCTTCGTTAATGGCTTTAGCTCGATATCCTAACCGGAGGAATTTTTCTTTTTTCTTGTTAAACCAGTGTCCCTTCGCTTACCCGCATCATTCGCCCTCCGCTTCTCATCATTTCTCCCTTCATAAATACCAGCAGCTGGGTCTTTGGGTGCCCTGACCCAAACTCTATTCACCTTTCTGCCTGCGTTGGTTTCACGTGTGGTTCCCACGACAGTTTCCCTGATCTCTTCAACTGACCACTGTGTCTAAGAACGGAAGTTATCCTCCATCCTCTTCCACGGACGTGAACTTTAAGTCGGGTGTCCACGAATCCAACGTGGTCTCCATCTTGGCAAGTTCCTCATCCTTACCCGCAGTAAACATATCATCTACGTACCTTGGCCAGATATTATGGGATGGGTGGTTGCAGACGACAAATTCATCAAGACCCTGCAAGACGGTTTCCGCTATCTTAGGTGACGAGGAATAACCCATAGGGTCCCTGTTACCTGCCAGTAAGTGACTGCTTGGAACAGGACATAGATGTTGGCTAAGAGCAATTTCAACAGTCTTCTATCAAGCTGGTACTCCTTAAGGCTGGAAGAAGGAACTGGAAAAGACAACGAGCAGGGAAAAGAAATTGGAGTAGGTAAAGATAAAGAAGATGGAGGTAGCGCGAGAGTGGCGCAGCCAAGATGGTGGAAAAAGTGAAACCCAGAGTAGGAGCGGTGTTTTGGATCCCCTGCAAAGATTACCCACTAAGTTACACAGGCGAGAGTGAGACTAAGGGACAAATTTGTGTCCGAGTCAAGGAGCATGCACAAGCCACCATTGACGGAACAACCCGTAGCCTTGCATTGTAAAAAGAAAAAACACCAAGCAAACTGGGATAATACCAAGGTGATGCTGAAGTCGGACATGAGCAGGGGAGCACACCTCCGAGCGGTGGAGGCCATAGCCATTCAATCCTGCCAAGGTAGGGAAGTACCACTTATGAACATGCACAAATCTGCACATCAGCAGATAGCAAGAACAGTGACATCTGAACTGAATAGAAAACTGACGAAAAGCTGGCATAACACACAAATTCCTGCTTTCGTTCAGCAACAGCTCCAATATTGAACTGGGAGCCAGCTAAAACAGGGAGGCTTGAAAGGTGACCGAGTTCCGAGGCTCACTGTAAAAGCGGAGAGAAATTTGTAAGTTCGTTGGTTTAGTGGTGATTACTGTGCAAGCCTCATGACTCTTGCCGGAAGAAGACTATCAGTATAGATACTCGAAAAGTTCGAGTAGTGGAACTTGGACATTTGTTGGTTTTGAGTGAGTGAGTGTCTGGAATCATCAATCCTTCCAAAACCAAACGTAATTCACAGTTAAACTAGTTTCTAACCACACAAACATTAGTAACTACAGATACGGATGCGGCCGCACCCTGCCATGGCCAAGAGGAGTGTGACTGCTCATCTGTCTTTCAACTTGAAAGAGTGACCGCTCATCTTCTGTCCAGGAGTGAGTCATTCATACGTCCTGATGCAACCTTCCGGAAAATGGGGCTAAAGCCTTCCCATTCAGTAATCAGTGAATTTCAGAAAAAAATTAAAGAGAGGAGATAAAAATATGCAAGTAGCAATGAACAGTCATCCCTAGTAGCATTATTAACATGCTCAAAACTGGACTGGCTTCATCACGCTAAAAAGCAGTGATCCCTAGTACCCGTCAAAGATAATGTGTACGTACTGCTCCGCCTTCCTGCAGTGCATTACTTTAACCTTTTTCTAAAGCGTCAGTATCGGATTTGCCAATAGTGGAAAGTAGTGTCAGAAACGGTTGTCGGAAACAAAAAAATAAAGGTACATGACAGCCTTACGATTATAAAAAGCTTACAAGAAGCTTTACGGCTAAAGGCGAGTCAGTGATCCACGAACAGCGTAGTAATATCGGAGGATGCCATCATTCGTAAATACTAAATCAATGTACCTCTGGCATATCATCCATTTTGGCCCAGGAGTTTTTCTTGCGTTGCTCTTTGAGTTCACTCAGAATTTCATGTTGAATTTCTGGAGGCATTGCACGGAA
>JAHWFP010115693.1:41105-57209 GCA_023313725.1 Lithobius niger | reverse complement strand
TTGCGATTAGGCCTGAACAATGGCGGCCATCAGAACCACACGTCATGGAAAGAGTGACGCTGCCTTTTCTCCAAGAAAAAGTGTCTCCAAAAAAGATATCCGCGGAGGGATTTAGAGGGAGAACTTTGAGGCTAAGGAGACTGCCGGTACAATAGGGTGTGCATAGGTTTGGATGTACAAATGCTTACAAAAGAAGGAGTTCGTCCAACAATGTCATTATATTCTTACATAATCACTTCGGCCGAAAGTTTAACATTGTTTAGCATCCACGGCTGTACCTTTAAGTCAACAATACATGTGGGTACTTTGTTGGCGAACGGGGCTCAATTAAATAATTAAGAGTGGTCAAGCTTATAAAATGTTACACATAAATCGTAAGGGGAAATTTAAGAGTGGGGAATCAAAGGACCAGTAGGGAATTTCCCACACATAGCCGGAGTTCCGTAGTAAGCCGGGAGCTTTTATGAGCCCGACGTCATGTAGCACCGACGACAAAGGTAATAATCCCTATCGAGCTAAGCTTGGCCAGAATGAATCAACTCTTGACAACTAGGGTGAGCCAGACGACTGTGTTCCGGACCGAACAGTTTTTCCCTCCTTTCCACATGAAGTAGGTAAAATAAAATAGAGTGCGATGCTATAAATCCCCTGTACTTTTTACTCTAGACCACCTACTCACCAACAAGTCAGAATAAGTTATGCAGTTCCTTTTCCCAAAAAATCTAGGACTTCCAACTGTACTTGTGTGCATGGTTGGCAACTTAGGCGGAAGTCCCTTTAACCCAGTTTCATCATAAGATCTAGTAGGCCTATAAATGGGCGTGAAGGCCGTTGGGATTGAACCACGCTCTGCAAGGGACTTTAAGGTGTCAAAGTGTACACGACCTTGGGTGCCTAAACAGCCGGGCGTCCCGGGCTGGCACCACGTTTCCGTTGGTAGCTGCCTTTCCCTGCAGGCAACTGCCTGACAAATAATAGCATAGCAGAGGGGGGAAAGGAAAAACGCATAACGTAGCCCAACGCAAACGCAAGCGATCACCATGGCTCAATTATGGATTCAACCTAATTGGCCCCAGGATAGAAACTGCCAAATAAATCCTGGCTACCAGTATTACAAAGGGATCCCAATTCTTACAAGGATTTGAAACCTTCAAAGTCTGGTGCACACTATTCACTTGTTTAGCACAAGAAAAACAGTGGCTCCCCGATGTGTTGACTAACTTACCGCATTATCCAGATGAAGCAACACCAGCACAAGTACGAGACTGGCAACAGAAAAACACCGAGTGCAAATTAATGCTGATGAGAACAATCACCCCAAATATTATTATCCACTTCCAGGGCTTACAATATGCAAAGCAAATTTGGGACCAGATAATCTTAGATTATGCTAGAACGCATCCGTTTGAACAAATGAAAAAACTCGGCAAACTTACGTAAATAGAAATGAACCCCAACGAAGATGTTGCAGGCTACATCAGAAGAGCGACGGCTTTAATAGCCGAAATAACAGCACCAAATTATCTGTTGATAAAAATTAAGGCTTGTATTTGGACACTTCGCGGTATTCAGCACCCGACCCTGAGCGTCACAATAGAACCACTATTCTATTCCGGCAGAGTGTAGACCTTCCAACTTTTACAAACGGAGCTAATGGACAGCTTGAACTATCCTAGCACCGAATCGACTTCAGCATTTTTAACACCCCCAGCGATAATTGCGCAAGCTCAGACCTACCTCCATCAGAACCCGGAATTACTTAAGGAGTACAAACGTTCAGGTCAGGATCGACGACTTCTAACGCCTAACCTAACCTTGCAAGACACTTACTGTGCGAATCAACCACAAGTGACACGGTATTTCTACAATAATAATCGGAAACTCAACATTGAGCTTGTATATGCCAGTCACACAACATAAAACAATCAATTACATTTAAAAATTCTTTGAAAAAACAGGTTAATACAAAGTACAATTACATTTAAATATTTTAAAATTATTATCTAATAAAACTAGTTTGATACACATCACATATGGAAGTCATTGTGAGGGTAAAATATATACATATATACATTTTAAAAATTATTAAAATTATTGTAAGAATTGGTAAAATGTACGTACAATCAAAAAAATCATCTGAATACAACACAACCAGTGCAAAAGAATTCAATTAAAAAAAAAAATGAAAATTAAATATAGTTTCGCAGATTAAAATCAATAACAAAATTAAACTATATACGTGACGGCTGCTCAACTTCATTTATTTAAGACCCATTTCTTTATTTCTTTTTTCATTATATAAGGGCTACGAAGATCTCTTAGGTTTCTTGGAAGTTTGTTAAACAATGATGGTATGACGTAAGACCGATTTCTTTTTCCATATGAGTTTCTCCATGGAGGTACTGTCATCCAATTTTGTGTTGATCGTACATTCCTTTCAATATGATTCTTAAACTCAAGACCGTAATAATTCTTAGTCAAGATCTCGCATTCCATAATTTGTTTACATGTTTGAATACTATTTAATGTATACAATTCCTTAGATGTCTTATTTTCATGAGTATTAAAAAGAACTTTTACAGCTTTGTTTTGAACTTTCTGTAGTCTTTGCAGAATTCCATTTGTGGAAGAACCATAAATAGTACAAGCGTATCTCAAGTGTGACATTACCCAAGCGTCAAAAAGTGTACGTTTTGTCTTCAAACTAATATGGTTTTTAACGTAATATAAAGCAGGAATAATCTGTCTGATTTTAACAATCAAATTTTCGATGTGTTTGTAAAACTTCCATTTTTTATCAACAACAATTCCAAGATATCTAGCTTCCTCAACATTTTTGATCAAACTGCACTTACAATCGCTTATGACACAAGAGTTACTGTGTGCTTTTATTTCACAATGATCGTTTTTCATATGTGATGTCGCAATATTCATAAAATATGTCTTCTCATTACTGATGTATAACTCATTTTCGTTGAAATAACCATTTATAGAATCAAAGTCTTCTTGCAAGTTTTTAATCATTAATTTAAAATTTTCATTAATAGATAGCATGCATATGTCATCTGCAAAAATTGTAATGAAAGTATTCCAACTTACATCGTCGATATCATTTAAATATAACAGAAAAAGTAGTGGACCGAGATTTGATCCCTGCGGGACACCATACGTCACAGCTTTCCATTCACTGAGTTCATCATTAATTTTAACGCTACACTTTCTGTTTGTCAAATAACTATTTATAATGTTCAACATTTTACCTCTGATACCCATTTTTGCGATTTTTTTACAAAGAATTTCTTTGTCAAGGGTGTCGAATGCCTTCTGCAGATCTATCAGAATTAAACCTGTGTATTTGCCATCGTTAAGTGCACTCGTAATTTTGTCATTAATCCTATTTAGGGCATCCAACGTTCCTTTTCCTTTTTGATAACCAAATTGATTTTTATTTAGGAGTTTGAATCTATTTAAGAATTTTTTAATACAGTCAACAAAGAAAAGTTCCACAATCTTGTTTAGTGTCGGGAGCAGTGCAATTGGACGATAGTTGCCTGTATCAGTTTTAGCACCTTTCTTATAAACTGGTCTCAAAATTTGCATTTTTAGCTTGTCAGGCCAAGTTTCGTGTTCAATTATTGAGTTAATCAGGTATATCAAAAATTCGCTTGTTTTTTCTTTTGTTTTTAAAAAGTGCTCAATTAAAAAACCATCGTGTCCAGTCGACTTCTTCACTTTAAGTGTATTTAAAATTTTCATTATATCATATACCGAAGGTGTTGTCACTTGGATGGTTTTGTCAAAGTATGCTTTAGTAGGATTTTTGCATAAAAATTTATTGTTTAATATTGCACCATTTTTTTTAGTTTTTTTAAGCAAGGGTACTTGTTGAGTAAAGTTTTTCACAAAATTGTTACATACAGTTTTGGTATCCAAGTTAGGGAAAGCTTTTTTTAAATGTTCGTCAATGTTGCACTTCTCATTTTTTTTCCCAGTCATTGAATTTATTTTATCCCATATTTTGGAACTATTATTTGAGTTCGCCCTGAAAAACGTATTGTAATAGTCTTGCTTAGCCGTATAAATTTCCCTTTTTATCTTAGTCTTACAATCTTTGTATTTCTGTAATAATTCTTTCGATGGGTGAGTTTGCTTTCTAATGTTTGACCAGAGCGAGTTCTTGGCATTTATTTGATCCAAAATTATTTTAGTCATCCATTCTTTTTTCATAGTTGATCTAGCCGGTTTCTTCTTAAACATGATTTTATTTTTGTTATAGATTTCCTTAATTGTGCTTTCGATTTTTTCATATATTTCGTTTGGATTTTTTAGATTTTTTAATGAATCCCAATTTTGGTTCTGTAGCTGCTTTACAATATTTACATTGTCTAATTTGTATTGTACAATATTTTTATGCTCCAGTCTCTCAACAGTAGTTTTACCAATACATTCTAAAACAACAAAGTAATGATCAGCAAGCTTTATTTTTACTACATAACCTTTGCTGGTGCTACTTTTAAGCCTCGTAAAGCCTACTTTTAAGACCAAGATATATATTCAGTCAACGATTCAATTCGCTCCCCAACCTGCCAAACTCCACCACAGCAACCTAGGCGACAACCCCAAGAAGACAAGCACCAAGGCGCAGACTTACGTCATGTATTTTCTGCCAAAGTTCGACGCACGATTTTACTGACTGCGATGCCGTGGACCCCTCAAGGCGCCCCCAGGGGCCTCGTTGTTTACGTTGTCACGGATGGGGGCATCTAGCTAATGGATGTGGCACGAGGACACGAGATCAATTTGGACCCAACGCAAATTTCCAACGCCAAACACCTTATGAAGGACCCCGACAGCAAAGGCAGCAAGTTCAAGTTGCGCATAACCAGGACCAGCTGAACACTCAATTACAAAGGCAGCACCAAACAGCGCCTCTAACAACGAACCCTGAGGCGATAGCCTTTCTTTGTCAGACGCACCAAGTCCTAGGCCTACATGTGGGGCCGCTGGGAGTAAGTGCGCCGCCGAAAAATAGAAATGGACAAATACGACGGCACCAACAGGTTGTATTAAATACTTTAAGAAATGCTGACGTGTATGATACTTATACTTATTCCGGTTCAAGTTTAACCCTAGTTAAGTACTCGTACAAATGTATAGACCCCAACAAATATCCAAGGGTTAAGATACTGCTAGCTTTTGACGGCTAGCGTTAATTTTACGGAGTTTTAATTGGAGATATGAAAGTAACTGGCTTTGATCGTGACGGTAATTTACTAAAGCATTCTACCGTGTTGCATAATGTTGTCAAGTTGCCATCAGCTTCTAAAAACTTGCTGTCAGCCTCACACATGATCAATGGAGGTTTAAACTCTAACCTAAGAGAAAGGGATGTATATGTTAGAGAGAGACGTAAACCACATAGATTAATCATGTTTGCTGAACACAACCAACACCATTCCAATATACCATTATGATGTCCAAGGTAAAACTGTATTTAGAGAAATAAGAGCTGCAAAATTTCAGGGTTACTCTAACATAATATTTGGTTTATCACCCCCTTGAACTCTGACCAGCCTCTTATGCCCGAAAGAATCATCCCTAACAACTTATGGAAACTGTAATGCAAACTGTATCCCACCTTCCATGTAACTCAAGACTTCATTTTCGTATCAGGCAGATCAGCCACTTAAAGTAGCTCCCGACCACTACTTTCAGCCTCCAATGGTAGAAGAAGTCGTTAGGAACTATTTTCCGCAAGTTGCAAATTTTGTGAATTCCAAACGTCATTAGAGCTCATAACCCCCGAAATTGCTATGGGGGCGAATTCCAGGGAATTCAGTACAGTATGCCGCTATCCCTAGTGGGCCGGGAGCAGGTGAATCAACTGTCCTAGCCTTTTCAGCTCCCTCTCCACTAGATCTGATAACCCCCCCCCCCCCCAACTAGGGAACGGGGGGGGAGATTTACGAGCAATTCACCATGCTATTATATCTGGTGGGCCCCTAGACAGTCGCACAACTACCCATGTGCCTGCCACGTTACCTTCATTGTAGTTCTTGACCCCCCCCCAACTCCCAAATGAAGAGGAATTCAAGGAATTCAACCTGCTTGTCACCATGCCTTGCCGGGGAGGCCGATCAACTGGGTACTGAATGGGTCGACATAGACCTCATACCCCCCTTTCGCCCTCTATGTTACAAACAACTGCGTTTCCCGACACCTACCCCCAGAATACTTCCCCACCACCCTGTTCGCCGCCCACGGCTCCCCATACCGAAATATGGGGCCATTGCCTGCAGACTGACGCTCTATCTCCCTTACCCACGAAATACAAGAGACCCGCTCTGACCCGAATGTTGCCATGTGGAATAAGGCCATGCAGGCCGAACTTCAGGTCTTGGATGACATGATGGTATGAGACCTTGTTGATAAACCTCCCGGTAATGTCCACGTCATGAATAGAAAATGGGTATTTGCCCGTAAATTCAATAAAGACAGTTCCCTTCAGAAGTTTAAAGCCCGTCTTGTGGCCTGTTGTTGCTCAGCGAGACCGAAGATTGATTTTGGCAAGATTTCGTCACCTGTTCTACGCACCGCCTCACTCCGCCTTATGCTATCAATCATGACCTCTCGCTGCTACTCCTTCCGTTCAGCTTACATACTTAAATGGCGACATTGACCGCTTAATATATCTAAAATCGCCTCAAGGCTTCCTATACGCCTTCGGTGAAGGCTTCAAGGTATGCCGCCTCAACAAGTCCCTATACGGCCTGCACCAGTCTGGGGGACAATGGCATTTAAAAATGAAGGCCATCATGCTCCAATGCGGGCTCACTCAGAGCCAGTGGGACCCGTGCATCTTTTACCAGATCGTAGGCAACGACATCCTTCTTATGGGCATTTACGTCGACATGCTGTACGCCACCCCAAACCCGCTCATTGACAAGATTCTCCTTGAGATCGGTAAGCATCTTACCAGAGTGGAGACCACGAATATCCTGAACTTGGGGCTCCTCTTAGAACAGACGGACCAGGGCATCTACCTTTCCCAGCCGACATATGTCTCTAAGATCATCGAGTCCTTTGGCATGGGCGACTCCACACCCGTTACTATTCCGTCCCTGACGAGCTAAAACATAGACCATTGCTCAGACTCTCCACTCCTCGCCGACCCTCAGCAGTTCCGGTCCCTCATTGGTTCTTTACTGTTCCTAGTTTCCAAACCCACATCCAGACCTCAGCCACACTGTCGTCAACTTGTCACGGTACAACAACCGTCCTATCCAATTACATTGGGCCGCCGCAAGCTTATTGTCCGATACCGTAAGTATACTATTCGACACCGCCTTTTCTGCCCCTAGGCCATTGACAAGGCGGTATCAGGCTTCTCCGATGCATCTTGGGGCAGCACGTCTGATGCTCGTGGTTTTAATGGACATTTGATCAGGTTCGCTGGTTGTGTTGTAGTATGGCGAACTTCCAAGCAGGAGATGGTTGCCCTTAGTACTGCCAAAGCAGAATTCATGGCCATGACTGACTGTTGAAGGACTTGGAGTGGGTCCTTAGGATGTTGTCGGAGTTTGGTTTTGCCTCTCTGTCCACCACCCTTCCGTCCTCTCTTCCGAGAGCTGTTCGGCCATTGATCTGCTCAGTGCTACCACCCGCTCGAAATATTATGCCCGGCGCATGTAGTACCTCCGCGCCCTGATTGAATTTGGCCCCGATTGAATCTGGCACCGTGGTCCTCCAGTTTTGTGCCAGGCAGGATCTCCTGGCCGACGTCTTGACCCACCCTGTCACCGCGGACCGACTTCGCCGGTTCCTCCCCAGTTTCAACCTACTCCCATCTCCGCCCTAGCGTTCCCCTACCACTGTCTCTTTTGTTAAACTCACTGTTGAGCTTAAGTGGTCTAATGTGCCAAGTGTCATCTCTTGTTTGTACTAACGGTTACCTTTTTATATCCCTGTTCTTGTATTGTGTCCCTCGCACGCCCTGTCGAGGGAGGGGGGACTGTTAGGGACTTCCCACTTACCTTAAATACTGCTCCATCTCCCTATGTCCGTCTGACATAGCTGCCGCTTCGGGACACAAATTTACTTGGCTCCTGCTTAGTTTTCCTCGCTAGTTTTAATTAACTAGTAATGACACACTGTAATCTCAACTCTAAGTGCTAAATCCTCGGCTTGGGAAATTGTAACTCTACTTGTAGAAACAATGCACGCACGTTGATACGTTGCCTAATACACCTTAGGCAAAACTTTGGCATGGGCGTGTAGTTAATTACATACTTTTGTATTTGTACTGAGTGTAACAGAACAACCAAAGCACTGTTGAACAGTTGTAAACCCATCTCAACACTGTTGGTCGGAGCACAGTACTGTTGCTCACCATCATTGTTTGGTTGATTTTTATCTTTTTGAATCTTCTTGCTTGAAGATGGTCGACAGTTACTGTTCACAAAGTAATGGCCGTCCTTTTTCCGTCATGCCAAGATGGATAGAAATGGAGCAGCATCCGCCACTCTTGATGACTAGCAGCTTCAGTCAATAGACGTCATCTCAATTGATCTCTTTAGCCTTTGGGTTTGTCAGTTCGTCCCTATACTCGGAGTAACTGTCGGACTACTCTGCCTTGGACATTGCCGGGAGTTCCGCAGTAAGCCTGGAGTATTTATGAGCCCGACGTCATGTAGCACCGACGACAAAGGTAATAATCCCTATCGAGCTAAGCGTGGCCATCATGCCCAATGCATGAATTCTAAATTTTTCTCAGTTATTTCCTATGCTTCACGAGCTTTTACATTGTGAGAATGGCGAATTAGCAACACTGACGTTATTTAGGATTTTTTTTTTAATTTTATTGATAGGACACAATAATTACACCGTGTTACTAGACAAAACTCCTAAGATGGATAGGTTTTGCTGTATTGTCCTCTTTTCATTTTCGGTTATAATTTCCATATACTTCAATCCCCCTAGAATTTGCATAATTTCCTCTTCATGATTAATTCTACCCATCAACAATATTCCCACCAAGACTCTCAGCCTACCCACCAACACATTCGGGTTGTTGTAATCTACTTCAACAGACTCTGATTCGTCCGGGCCTGATTCTTTCGACTCCAATTCGTCCGTTCCTGATTCATTCATCCCCGATTCATTTGTCTCTGATTCATCAGACCCCATAACGTTCGACCCCGATTCATTAGTCCCCGATTCTACCGACTCATCTGATCTTGTGTCGTTCGATCTTGTGTTGTGCTAGTCCCCAATTCGCTCGTCTTCCGATTTGTTTGACTCCGATTCGTCGTAATCTTTTTCTTTCAGCCAATCACTTTTCTCCTTCTTTATTTTCTCCCAAATTGGTTTGATAACACGCACGTACTTGTAACCACGATTCGATTTGGGCTTTCTAATGTAGGGGTCGTAGTTTCAATATAAGGCATTACTGTCTTTCAGAATGTAGCCGTATGAAGAAGTACTGCAAGACTTTTCAGTAAACTCGGTACTTTTTTCTCGGTACTTCTTTCCTTCCATCACTATGTCGTTCTCCCGTATTTTGATAGTTTTGTTACCAATCATGAGGTCTCCTGTGTCCATGTTGTACCTTAATCCAAACACAGAATCGTTTTCTTTCGGCACTTTGAAAAATCTATGCAAATTATATCTCGAAGTCTCCCCCAATCTGTGACCTTTCACAAGAGTCTTTAAAGAGTGAAACGATGCTGGAGGAACTCGTCTCACACCCTACGGAAGGGAACCGATCCGTTTTGATGCATTTGGGATGTCATCCTCGCGTTTCCGTTTTTTATGGTTGACTTCCAACATCATCTTCCACGTCATCTTTTTCCTTCACGAGGGTGATACTTTCTAATAGACCATTAATGGGTCGCTCATTTTTTTTCCACGTACAGGCACTCTAAACTTTTTTATTAATTTCTTAATCAGATCCGAATGTTTATCTTCCATTTTCTCCTTTTTTTTTGAGGATCTAAACGATAATGAGGATCTAAACTTTCACTCGAATGGTGGTTTCCATCAAGATCTACACCCGTTTTCTTACCTCATCTTAGGTGTTGATCGAGTACAAACCCAAACGGAAACACTCAAAATATGAATGTTCAACACCGTTTAATCACACGTTGGTGTTTTGGCTTCGATCTACACCCATTAATACTTTGTTTCATGAGAGTAAAGAACCTATTGGGAACCTTCAAAATACTAATGATGAACGCATTATGTATGTTTTAAACTTGTTCTCCCTACGATCTAAATTCGTTTTGTAGACCAGTAAAATTATGTAAAAAACGGGCCAAAAAGGAATTAATTAGCAACAAGCCACAAATTTGTGAGGTAGTCTCGGGTGGCATGCTAAACAACATACTAAAAGTCCCCTGAAATTTGACCAGTGCGTTGTACGCCATTTTGGAAACATGGCGTCCGACAACGGTTTTTTCAATTTATCTCGGTAACGGTTGCTCGTGCATGAAAATATGTTCTCACCAAACACGTTCAGCATTCATCATTCTACAAAAAAATGTTCTATTCTTTTTTTTTCATAAATTCAATGATTCAGTAATAAACGGTGTAGAAGAATGTTGAGCTCATGTCGCCATCAGCCGCCCAAAAAAGGAATAGAACCTTTTTTGCAGATAATTTCGTGCTCTACAATTTCGGATTAAACTTTATCTGCAGCCGTCTACGTGATGTATTGAAAAAAAAAACAGATTTCCAGCGCATGTTTCCAAGATGGCATTCTTCTACACCGTTTATTAGCTGAATCATTGAATCTACGAAAAAAAATGAATAGAACATTTTTTTGTATAAAATTGAATGCTGTAAATTTTTGGTGGGAACATATTTTATGTCCGAGCAACCATTACCAAGATATATTGAAAAAACTGTTTTCGGACCCCATGATTCCAAGATGGCGGACAACGCACTGGTCGGATTTCAGGGGACTTTTAGCATGTTGTTTAGCATGCCACCCGAGACCTTCTCACAAATTTGTAGCTTGTTGCTAATTAATTCCTTTTTCAACCCTATTTTGACTGGCCTATAGTGTACGTATTAAATCCTTACACACAAATTAGCTGATATGACGTTAACGTGAAGTTGTTCATACAGTATGACATTAGCGTATAGTTGCTCATATGACATTACCGTGAAGTTGCTCATATAGCATTAACGTGAAGTTGCTCATATGGTATTAGTGTAAAGTTGTTCTTATGACATTAGCGTGAAGTTTCTCATATGGTTTTAGTGCGAAGTTGTTCACATAGCATTAGCGAGAAGTTGCTCACATGGCATTAGTGTGAAGTTGCTCACCTCATGTGACTGAAGCAGGAGGAAAAAAAATATTGGCCTGGATTACTGTTAATTTCGTTTAAAGATGACCTTCCCTGTAAGGAATATTCGAAATCTTGTATATAAAAAAATGTGAAAGCTCATTTAGCAGGCACCACGATTACGGGCAGTGACGTCAGACACACACCCACTAAAAGTGACGTCATGGGGAGGGATGGCACCTATTCCAGATTGACGAAAACCAAAAAAAAAGTAGCAAAAGGTACTTCTTACCATCCATCAGATTGATGAAAACTAAAAAGTGAGGCATCACGTGACCTGTGACGTCATTAGCCGCACTTATGACATCACAGTAGGGGTTGCGGAGTTATCAAGAGGAAGCGAAAAGGTAGCAAAAAGCACTTTCCTACCATCCTGCAGATCGGCAAAAACTAAAAATTGGGGGTCATAACCACGCCCCTTCCCTTTGACGTCATAGTCACGTGACCTGTGACGTCATTACCCCCACTGCGATGCCATAAGTGGGGATCACGGAGGGAGCAAAAGGGGTAATGACGTCACTTCCGTCCAGATGTGTACAACCCAATCGCGTTCTTACCCTACTACCGTGCTGCACCTGAGTTTACGATCTAATGAATGTATTTGGTCTCAAACGCGTAAGATGGTGTATGAGATAACAATAAATTGTGCACCTTGCAGGCATTCAGACAATGGCTCCAATTAAACCAAATACTCGATCATAAAATAATTGGGGTCTGATATGGCGATATCTCGGTAACTAACCATTTTGGGGTTAAGTGTAATACTGTATAGGACTTTTTGACTTCATATCCTTATTAGGCCCTGGAAGGTTGTGTTTTATTCTGAAATACCCTGTATGTGAATATATATATATATATATATATATATATAAAATTTTTATTTTGTTTGATATAATTTAGAAAACTGCAACAATATCTATCATCTCGCCTCATTAAAAAGATTCAAGTTATGCTTGATTGGTTGATTTATGAACTGTGCACTAAGAAAAATTGACAGAATAAAAGCACTAAAAGTAGTTAACGTTTTAAAAAGCCAGCAAGTGCACATGTATACAATAAAATGCGACGTTTCGGGATTATTCATCCCGTTGTCAAGCAAAAAATAAATTTTATAGCATAAGCTACAAGTCACAAGATACACTTAAATGGTTTCCCATTTTAAAGAAAAGCAAGCCAGAGCAGTAAAAGGTAAAAAATAAAAAGTTAAAAAGATAAAAAGTGAAGCCCAGTCAGCGCAAAAGCTGAACTGGGACGACCTCTCCCAAACGAAGCAGGGAAGAAGTGATTTGTAGAGAGGAGGTAGTGGCTATTTATGTGGGATGGCACTGGTGGAAAAAATTTGCGATTCCAAATTTGTGAATATATTCCGAAAACTGTTTATTATTAGGCATCAAATGATTATGGACTGGTGGTCGTTGTGTTAGGATGCAAAGTGTTTCTAAGTTAAGACGTGCACGAAAATTATTTTCTTGAAAAATTACTTGCGTAATTTGAAGACCTGGGGTGTGCCCTGTCTTTATCTGCTGCTGAACAACAGAGTTAGTTTTATCTTTGTATTTAATGTTGGACTTGTGCGATGAAATCCTTTATTAAGTTTCTGTTTCGTGGTTCCTATGTAGCTAGCTCTGCATGTTGGTTTGCCACACGGGAGTTGATAGATGACATTTTTTTGTTTAGTTTTATCTTTTTGCTCGACTGTAATGTTTGGCATAGTTAGTTTTTTAATTATCGTGCTGCAGTGGAGACGAGAGTTAGATTTTGGGGAGCCAGCAATTACCTTAGGTTTTCTGTGGCATATGGGGAAGTATGGAAGGCATATGGATGGCTTGAGTTTTGGTGGGTTAAATTTGAGAAGAGCACGGTGATCGATTAGTTTTTCAAGAAATGGAGAGGATATCCATTTTCAACAAATTTATGCAGTGTGTATTGAAATTCTCGAGCAAGGAGAAATTTATTGGTGGTGTGGTCAAAGATGCGTTTTATTTCGTTAGAACTTACATTATTTTTATGGGCTGGGTCAATGAAGGAAGCATAATTCGTGGAACGAGTTGTATGCATGGGTTTTCGAAAATGCGTAAATTCTACTAGATTTACAGGTGTGATAAAGACAGTCATATCCAGGAATGGGATGGCCTTGTTTTTAGACTCTTCCATAGTGAAAGAGAGGGAAGGGTTAAGAGAATTTAAAAATTCCAGCATTGGTAATTTATCATGATCCCGTATGAGGGCCAGGGAATCATCCACAAATCTTTTGTAAAATTTTGTGTGTGGACAAAAGATTTGTGGATGATTCCCTGGCCCTCATACGGGATAATGATAAATTTCCAATGCTGGAATTTTTAAATTCTAAATTTTTTAATTTAAATGCTGCGTTTGTATCATTTTCAAACAACAACATTCGAGCATTAGTTTTTACGTAAGGCCATCAGCCAGTTCCTTCCTTATTTGTGCTAAAACACGAGAGCTTTGGATAAGAGTTAGTTGTCTAGTGTCCTTGTGTAGGCATAATTTACATTCAAGCCCTAGCGTTTTCACTTGATTTCTGCAGCAGTTTCACCAAGTGAGGGGTCATCAGAAAGTGAAGTGGTAAGGATCGAATGGAAAAATCTTCACTAAGCAGAACGTAAAGAAAAAATTTTTCAAAAAAATGAAACAAGAACACCCATTTACAGTGTGGTAGTAACACAAATTACAAGTGATGTGTGGTTCTTCGTGTAACATTGATGCAGTCACGTGACTGAGGAGATGTGTGCGCTCATTGAGTGAGCGAAGCGAACGAAAATCACCGTTTGGCATCAGAAACAGCATTTTTCCCTAAATACATTTAGTAAGTAGTAGGCTAAATATTTATTGAGCTAGTTCGATAAAAGGTCATTGGCCCCAGGGCATTGCGCTGAACGAGAAGAACAAAGATCGTTTGTCATCGGAAACAGCACTCTTTCGTAAATGCATTTAGAAAGTGGTAGGTTAAATATTTATTCAGTAGTGAAAATGACTGGCTTTCCTACGTTGGATAAAAGGTCATTGGCCCCAGCACAAAAGCCCTAACAGATAAGGAAGAGTAGGCGAGGTTACCGTTTGTTTATGAACTGAAACCTTACAAAAAATACGTACTAAGTTGAACATTTGCTTGGTCATTTCACTGTTTGTTTTTAGTGTGGAATTGTCCATCTTCACATAAGTGTTGCAACAAGAAATATCTTCGAGCGAAGCGAGACGCGGCGGAATGAGCGAGCGAAACAAGAAAAACGAAAAATGACTATTTGCAGCAATCAGCAACAATCAACAATGCTCAACATTATATGAGGTCATAATTGTTACCAAATTTTTTTCGTGGAAGGCGCGAAGCCGTCCAGAACGTCCATCAAAAATGGTGTAACGGAAACCGACCAATATGCAGCGAGTCAATAGCTTGTTGTTCTCAGTAACAATCAGTAAAAACGCGTAGCTTTTCGCAGTACTATTTTATCCATCCAAAACCAAAACTGGTAGAAAAATCCGTCAAGTTTTCATAAACGATCGGGTTTTGAAGGTAGTGATATCATTTAACGACGGAAAGGCCGCCAATGTCAATTTTATTAGCCAAGCACCGACTAATAGTTCGAAAGTTAAATGGAAACTTGAAGATTGCTACTCCTGAAGCAATCTTCAAGTTTTCATTTAACGTCCAAAGTATTATTGGGTGCGATTAACTTGGCTAATAGGATTGACCTTGGCGGCCTTTCCTTGGTTTAATGATATCACTACCTTCAAGGGTCGATCGTTTATGGAAACTTGGCGGATTTGTCTACCAGTTTGGGTTTTGGGTGGATATCACAACTTTGATGGGACTGTGAACTTACATAAGGTTATGCTGTCTTATCTTCATCTGTACCTTTCTTCTGGAGGAATTTTATTTCTATAAATGTTCACATTTATAATTTTCAAATTTACCATTGCCAATTAGCCGTTAGATTAGCGGAATTGCCACAGCTTAGTTTATTGTATAACCACACGTCACATACTTAAGTTGCTTCAATTCCACCGTTGCACACACTGGCTAGCAATTGCTGATTTCGTTCGCTTCTCTTACTCAATCAGCGCGTCCCCTTCAGTTGTTTTGTTTATCCCTGCACCTTCCCCTTACTTTTCAGGATTTCGTTGACATTTAGTCATGCAGAAACCCCGGAAGGTTGCTGTTACTACAACAGCAGAACGCGAAGCATTTTATTTTTGAGTTATTAACAAAAACCCCGTTAGCTCGTGGACGCTCGTATTGTTGCGTAACCATAACGTGCATCATTTCATTCTTACGCAATCAACGGCAACGTTAATTTGTATTTATCTTATCCTTCGTTATAGATCAGTTTTTCGTCCAGGCTTTTACAATAAATCTGAAGACCAGTGTTGATTGTTCAAGACCTTGTTGCTTAATATCTTTGGTTGCAACTTGGAAAAGAAACGAAATTTAAATTCGCTGCTGGCGAATTTCAAAGGTAAGCGGAAAAAATATCCTCGGAAAAAATATCCCGGTTTAAATATCCCCTGAAAAAAATATCCCCGGTAAAAATATCCCTGGAAAAAATATCTCCGAAAAAATAACACATGAATTTGGGGCAATATTAAAACACCTTCTTTGTGAGTATCTAGTCGCAATTTATACCATTGTCATGTACTAAAAAAACATCTGATGGTGGACCTGCGTCTGTACTCCATTCCCCTAAAAAAAAAGGAAAGTGGTAAGGAATGAAACCTATCTCTCTAATAACTACTTCGA
>JAHWFP010115693.1:17134-41095 GCA_023313725.1 Lithobius niger | reverse complement strand
TAAACGTGATAGGTCTATTAGTGGCCTCCGTCTGTACTCCATTCCCCTAACAAAAAAAATAAGGAAAGTAGTAAGGAATGAAACCTATCTCTCTAATAACTACTTCGAGTATTATAAACGTGATAGGTATGTTATGGCATACGCAGGAAAATATTTAGAGAGCAGCCCACTCGATACCACCCCTCCCCCCATCTCATGTTTTTCAATGAACACGAACGTTTGTTTGAAGAATAAAATAAAACAAATTAATGTTAACCTCACCGCCAAGAAAATTTTGGTACCTTAGGAACGTTCTCAAACCAAAACAAAAAGGTAAAAAACACTAAAAGATCAGAAACTTATCCTGCCTTGTATGACATCGGTATTAGTGAGCTAGTCCATTATTTAATATTCAACAACTTTCCCGCCCCTACACCCCTTAAAGTGGCACTATCACAGATTTAAAGTTGGCAAAATCTGGCAACATTTAGCGTTGTCTAGTACTATCTATCACTTGCTTGCATCAAGCGGAGGAATGCACTACGGCATTTCTTTCAATGAAACTGACAAGCCACGACCTCCTTAATTATGAAGTGAAAATTTGGTACGTCCTTGTGCACCTGGGAGCGTCACGACCATTGTAAACGTTAACAATATCGCTGCCGCTAGATGGCGCCACGGTATTTTCGTTCCCTTTTCAATCAGTGATAGTGCCACTTTCATGTCGTCTATTCCACGGTGGTACTCTGATTGCATTGTTATCAGTTAGCATTGGTTACATTATGATACATGGAAAAATAGTTTCAAATCGTTTGGTAATGCGAAAATATTAAGTTACGTAGGCTACTTGCTGGTACCCCAAATTGGTCGTCCCTATGTACCTGTGCATGCTGCAGTTGGAGTATCCGTAAATCGTACTATGGTAGAGGAGTCCGCAGAATTAAATCGTACGACCAATAAAAAAACATTATGACTGTAGGGGATATTTTTTCCGGGGATGTTTTTTTCAAGGGGTTATTATTTCCTGGGATATGTATACTGGGATATTTTTTCCGGGGTTATTTTGGGGTACTGACCCCAACAACCCCCAAACCAACAAAAGGACCGTGCTCAGATCACCATGCATCCGTATGCTAAAATTCAGCTACGTTGGCCTTCTCAATTTTGCGCTAGCCATGAGCAAAAGGTCTATGGGATTTAACATGGGGAAAATCACATTAGCAAGCCAGCTAGTTAGCTAGCTAGACAGTAACATAAAAACAACGTTACTGACGCATCTTTTTCTCTATGATTGGTGGACACTCATCCTTTAAATTTTAGTTTTTCTTAATGACTTACCCTTCCCCTTACATTTTCCACAATTTGAAACATTTCTGTCGCATTGGGATTTATCCTCAACATGCCAAAATATGCTTCCAGTTGCTTACCGTTAATAGACACATGCCTGCTAGTGAGCCGCTTTTTTAGTCTTCTGCACTGCCGTACCGGCTAATACGACTACTGCAACTACTTTGTTCGTCCGTCGCTTTTTTCAACTTCGCAACGGTACCAGATAATAACGGCCATTGTTTACAACGTTAAATTCGGTGTGAGAAGTTAGTAAAATAACATGGCAAGTTAAAAATCGTTACTTCCTTATAGGTAATAGAATTCTTCGACGTAACTAAATTAAATAATAACATTTGATCGTCGAATTAAAATCCTCAGGTAACACTCAATAAAAACAAATGGATTTTAGCTTCATTTAAAATGGTCTCGTCGCATTGTGGGATGATTGAATAGGCTTATGGTCGAACCAAATTCTCCATTAGGCCTTTATCTGCTACTTACGAAATTAAAACAGCGTTTTTAAAATTAGGTCTAAAAATGAAAATTAGGCCTAAAATCATGTTACCATGGCAACGTCAAGTTGCTACGAGTTGCTAACAGTGTCTCTCCCGTCACTTCCATACCACTAATGATCTATGTAGGCTACGTTGCGCGTTACGCTGTAACACTGTAACTGTGCCTGTAGGCGAACCGTGTTGCAAAAATAAATAGACTTACTATACAACCCATATCTCCCTTAGCTACTACTTACGGAATTAAAACTGCTGGTAAAAATTATGCCTAAAACCTGCCAATTACGCCAAAAATATAAAATAAGCCTAAGAGCTAACACATTCTTAACCGACAATTGCGATGGCTACTGCTTTTAGATTAGTATAATAGAGATAGCTGTTGTAATGCATGATAGAGGTGTGCGCCACAACGTTAGAAGTCGAGGAACTGTACAGAAGACCGGTGCAACTAGGCAGTCGCTGTAGCCACTTGTTATCATTAACAAGCTATTTTTTTTTATCAATAGGATGTCTACAATGGGATGATCTACTGTTACGTGGTGGTGACACACTAGCGTGCGTCTACATTACCCATTTTAAACTTAGAGTTGTTAATTGAAATAAACTGACAAATCCAGGGCAAGAGAACAAACGTTTAGTAGTAACACAAAGACAGAAAAAAATTAAAAGCTAGATACTAAATTACATGTAGAAAATGAGTAAGGTGGGTAGACAGAGCGTGGAGTTCCGATCTCACGGTCCCATGACAAAGCCAAAGGGCTGTGGGACCGGAAGCTCCACCCCCGACATTTATTACCCCCTTCTCGTGAGAGGTTCTCCGTGGACCGTTGGTGCACTAGGCGGCTCTTATGTGTGAAAGAGGAGAATGAACATAAAGATGTCGGTCCAGGTATACTTTATTTAGCTCGTGATTGAGGGTAGTTTCCGCTCTCTTCTCTCCCGAAGAAATCTCGCGCTCCGCTCCCTAAATGCTACTGCTTAGAAAGCCCATTAATAAATGGTGTTGCGGATTATACGCGTTGCTGGACGCTAACATAATTATGTCACCTCTGGACGGGGGGACACAACATGTTAGGCCCCTTGGAGAAATGGGCGAATTTAAGTCTAGGGCCCATACGAGACTAGTCAACCATTACTTACGACCTGCTTGCAAGCTGTCTGGTATGCGTTTTCTCACTAGGGAGGCATACTCCAGATGTAGGCTTAGTCGTCCAATGTTCCTAAGTAAAAATGGCGGACGGCATCCATTTTACAACAAAACTGGGAGCAGAGGATGGCCGTGTGTTGCCACTTCGGTAGTCAGATGAGAGAAAAAAAAACAAGCGAGGGAGAGCAAAAGCGAGAGGGGAGGGCGGAAACAATACATCATGAGAGGGGATTGTTACAAGCAAAGACAAGTTTGTACCATCAAAGCAGGAAAACAGTGACAATGGGAGGCACAGGAACTGTTTACGTCCAGAGTAGGCTCTGGCCAAAGAAGCAAACAATCGGCAACGCATGCACAAGTGTTTGTTGCAGTTAAGCTGCAATTTAAAAACATTTAAATGTCCCACATACGGGAAAATAATTTCCCTACGTAATGCAGAGACGAACAAGCCTTACAAAGGGCAAGGTAGTCAAAATTCCCCTGGCAGAAAATATATTGACACCAGTAAAGGGTGCCAAGAATATATTTACGTCTCTCTCTCTATCATTTCAAACAGCAATATTCGAGCATTAGTCTTTACGTAAAATCATATGCCGGTTCCTTCCTTATTTAAGATAAAAGACGAGCAGGTTTGGATACGAGTTACTGTTTTGTGTAAGCCTAACTTCAATTCAAACCGTGGTATTATTATTTGACGTCCTGCAGCTGTTTCGCCAAGTGAGTGGTCTTCAGAAAGAGAAGTAATAAGAAACCGATGGAAAAATCAGGACATGATCAGGACGTAGAAAAAAAATTCTTAAAAGAAGTGAAACAAGATAACCCATGTAAAGTGGAGTGCTACCAAAAATTTCCAGTGATGTGTGGTTCTTAATGGTTACATTAATTCAAGTCACGATCCTGAGGAAATGTTTGCGCTGATCGATTGAGCGACGCGAACAAAATAAGCGTTCGTCATCGGAAACAGCACTACTTTTCTAAATACATTTAGTAACTAATATAGGTTAAATATTTATTCATAGTGAAAATGACCGACTTTCTACGTTGGATAAAAGGTCATCGGCACCACCACAAAAGTGTAACAGGTATATATACAGAATGCTAACATTATAACTCTGGAATAACATTATTTGACCATTTTTAGTTTTTTTTTACCATTGTGTTATGAACTGAAGCACTAAGAAAAACATTTTATTCGGGACACTTCCTCGCACTTTTTTCTCATAATTTTTGCTGGGAGTGTCTGTCAGCACCATATGAGTTGCAACGAAAAAATTTCTTCACGACCAGCGAGACGCGGCGGAATGAGAGAGAGCGACTCCGCTAGCCTCTCCTCATTAAAAAGATTCAGTTTATTCTTGGTTGGGTTCTTGGTTAGGGTAGTTCGTCTTCTCCTCTGGAAGTAGAAGGCTACAAATATGAGAAGTTTGTCAAAAGAAATCAAATTAATCCGAACTGGGTCCTACATGACCGAAATTAACGAAAAATGATAATTTACATCAATCACCCAACAATGTCTCAACAATACATGACGTCATGATTGTTACCAACTCTTTTTCGTAAATTATCTGGAACGTCCGTCAACAATAATCTGGCGGCAACGGACCAACGAGGAGCGAGCCAATAACTTATTGTTCTCAGTAACAATCAGTATAACTGAGCAAAAAACGTCTTCGCCATTTAGAAAAAAAAAACATTAGAGCTCGAATCCCCATACTCACAGCCGTGAAGGTGCACGAATAAAAACGGATTAGAGTTCACTCGAACGCAATGAACTATAATTTGAACTCCAATACCAGGGAACAAGGACAGTTTTTTTTATCAATGGTTATGTCAGAAAGAAAGCCCAGTTTTTATTTGAAAAGTTTAATGTTTCGGTGTTTGGGCGTGCACGAATAATTTGTTTATTATACAGACCTTTTTTAAATATTTGTCTGTGTTTGTTGTTTCATATTAAATCTGTTTCGTGTGAGTGGATATATGTGTATTTTTAGTACATTTATAATTTGTGAAACAAGCAGACTCCTAGTTAAGGCATTTTTTTGCATGTGTTTGTGTTTGAAGGTCGTTTGAAGAGGTTTTTCTAGTTCGTTTGAGTAATTACGTGTTCAAAGTTTTGTGTATGCATTTTTATCTTTCAATTTTGTAGCGTTTTGCATTTTGGTTTGTTTTAAACTTGGGAGTCATTTACCGATTCTATAATCACTGACAAAGCAGCAACATAAAAACAGAAAAATATTAAACAGTATATACTAAATTGCATATAGAAACTATATTGAAAACAGAAAATGGTGGATTTTTACGTCTGCATTGGTTCATTTCAAACAACAATATTTTCGATTACGAGTATTTACGTAAGGCAATCAGCCGGTTCCCTCCCTATTTGTGGGAAAACATGAGCAGCCTTTGGGAACGAGTTAGTGGCTTGTGTATGCCTAACTTACATTCAAACTATGGCGTTTTCTGTTGATGTGTGGTTCATGGAGGTCAGCTGTGGTGGTGGTCACGTTTCTGAGGTTTGTGAGGTTCTGATTGAGTGAGCGAAGCAAACGAAAATCAGCGTTTCTCATTAGAAATAGCACTTTTCTTAAACACTCTTAGTAAGTTGTGTGATAAATATTTATTCAGTAGTGGAAATTGCCGACTTTCTACGTTGGATAAAAGAAAACACGTGAAACACTATTGCTACATTGAACTTATTTGACCATTTTTAGTTTTGTTTACATTTGTATTACGAACTGATGCACTAAGAAAAACGCGCACATTATTCGCATCACTTCCTTGAACATTTGTTTAATAATTTTTGCTGGGAGTGTCAATCAGCACCATATGAGTTGCAACAAGATATCTCCTCGAGCGCTGCAAGACGCGGCGGAATAAGCGAGCGAAGCGAGCGATACAGCCTCTCCTCATTAAAAAAAGATCTAGTTTATGCATGGTTGGGTGCTTGGTTTGGGTAGTCTAATATCCTGCCTCATCAACTTTGTGCAACATTTTATTGTGAAATCAGGATTTGAACCCAGTAACCGAAAAGGTTTGAAATTCGTTGATATATCCAACCGTATCCATGTATTGCAATGGATTTGGATTGCCAAACCGAAATCCTTGCACACTTCTATAACATTTTTTGTCAAATTTAATAAATTTCCTGAACTCGTGGTTTGAACCCGTAACTGGAATGTTATAAATATAAATTTATAATATATAAATTTTCAACTATATTCATGTATTGCAGTGCATTTGGATTGCAACAAACCGAAAGTGGTACATAGTAAGCTTTTTTTTTAAATTACAAACATACGGATTCGGTGGACCCCTCTTAAATTGGGTTTACGCGTTCGTCAATGGCAGAACCCAACAACTTGTAATCGGCCAGTCTAAATCGGCCGAGTCACTAGTCACATAGTGGGGTGCCGCAAGGTTCCGTGCTTGGTCCTCTGCTTTTTATTTTATTTTTAAACGATTTATCCTACAATCCGGCAAATGCAGACCAGGCTAAATTTGCGGATGATTTAAAGCTACACTCAGCGATTATTAGTATTCTTGACAGACCGAGATTGAATATGTCTCGGGTTGGGCACAAGACTGGCAATTACCCATATCGTACACTAAATGCATGGGCTTTTATGTTGGGAGCCAGAAACACACGTCCACTTACACCATAAATGATGAAGTTTTACCCAGCTCACATGTCGTTAAAGACCTCGGTGTTTGGTTTGCGGCTGACTTGAAATTCTCAACCCACTGTAACCATGTGTTGTTGGCAGCAAACCGCAGATCTGCAATTGTGCAGCGTTGCTTTAAGTCAGGACATGTTAACACTAAATTATGGGCCTATAAGGTTTACGTCCGCCTAATGGAATATGCTAGTCCGGTATGGTCTCCAAATCTTTTAAAAGACATTGACCATTTAGAAAGTGTCCAGCGGCATTTTACTAAATCATTACAACACATGAGAGACTTGCCATACTGCGACCGTCTCAAGAAACTTGGACTCGACTCGCTGGAACTTCGAAGGCTGAAGACCGATCTTACTCTAACATTTAAGATAATCCATGGGCTCTTGTCGATTGATCTGCCTTTCTTCGAATTAAGTCCTGTAACCTGGACGAGGAGCCATAGTTTCAAATTAATCATCTCGCATGCACGACTTAATTGTAGACATCATTTCTTTGCCATTAGATTTGCCCGAGTTTGGAACTCCTTGCCGGGTGCAACAGTATCTGCACCCAATGTAAATATTTTTAAAAGGTTGTTGTCACTGGTCAACCTATCATCATTTTTAAAAAGGTGTGAACACTATAATGCATATTAATTGATTCACCAATTTTACTTTGTGCTCCTACTTCTGAGGTTGTCTACCGATACATTTTATTGTACATAACTTTACTTTTACTCATTTTCATTTTTTATCTCTTGATCTCTTTTACAATGTTTTTATTGCAGGGTCCCGGTGATTGGTGAATCGGATACTATCCTTTCCCGCATCTTAAATGCTGTCCTTTTTCGGCTGGATGTCAGTGACTCCCCGGGGTCCTTTCCTGACCGGTGTGCTACTGCACCAAACATTTTATTATTATTATTATTAAATCCTTGCAAACCTCTAAACAATTTAGTCAAATTTAATGAATTTCCTGAACTCAGGGTTTAAACACGTAACTAAAAAGGTTTAATGCTGTTTGAAATAATACAGATGCAGACGTAAAAATATTCTTGGCACCCTTTACTGGTATTTTCTACACGTAATTTAGTATTTAGCATTTTATCTTTTTCTGTTTTTGTGTTCCTGCTATACGATCATTCTCTTGTCCTGGATTTGTCAGTACACAGGGTGATTCATAAATTACGATGATGCGTAGTTAAATGCGTTTAATGCGTTTAATGCGTTGATATTATCAACCGTAGTGCATCTGTAGTAGTGCAATGTAGCTTCCTTAAGCTAGCCTAATAAACAACGTAACTGCCAGATTGACTGGTGACATTGCTCGGATGTCGGAAATAAACATGAGATATTTCCTGGTTCAGAATGAATGTAAGCCACATCTACCTTAATAATTCAACACTACATTTTTGAAGTGTCCACCTTTGCTGCAATGCATTGGCGAAGCCTTTGATCAAAATTTCGCCAAACTCCCTCAATCATATCCTGTATAAATGTTTGACAGATCTCAACCATACATCGCCTTAGCTCCTGAACGGTCCCTGGGTGATGTACTGCTGCTCCTAGCCTGTTCCTCAGATAGCCCCATAGGAAGAAGTCAGGAGGGGTTAGATCAGGACTACATGGCAGCCATTCTTCTGCTCCTCCCCTCCCAATCCACCTGCCACCAAAGGGCTGATCCAACCAATCCATACATTTTGACCAAAGTGAGAAGGAGCCCCATCGTGCTAATACCATGCGGTATTAAGATGGGCAAGGGCACTTCCACCTCGATGGATGGTTGAATCTCATCTTGGAGCTGCTGTAAAAAGCGTTCAGCATTTAGTGATTCTTCAATGAAGAATGGTCCTATCAACCGTTAACCTACAAACCCGCACCACACATTCGTGCTGGGATTATGTTGGTTGGTTGGTAAAGCTGTGTTCTGTTTGTTAGGTAATACGTGCAATGAAATATGGGTCTCGTCAGTCATTGCCAAACGGCATAGAAATTGTCATCACCATCAATGGTTTCAACTGCCCATTGTATATTGTAGTCTTCTGTCATAGTCTTCCTCATCAAGGTGTTTCAAGGAGTTATGGAGTGCAGGTTTGTATCCATGGTTCCTTAAGGACTCTATAGATGGCTGTTTGGTTGGTTAAGATGCTGGGCAAAGTCTCGTTGTGATGTTCGAGGGGTTGTTTCGATAGACTCAATTACGGCAAGCATACTTTCTTCATCTGTAGCCGAACGTGGATGACCATATGGTCCCCAGTCATCTGCCACAGACCCTGTTGCCGCAAGAAATTATTGACTGTGTTGTAACATGACCTATATCTGTTTGGATGGCGGGCGTGAAATTGGTCAATAACTGCAGCAATGGTTTGGAAGTTGGCTCCCTCCATGTCACAAAGCAAGACTAGTTCAATCCTCTCCTCAATAGTGCACTTCGGGGGCATGTCTCACGGGCCTGCACGTTCCAACCTAACGTTCAACTTCTACATTCAAAGAAGGTGGCTACAACGGAATTGTAATAATACACGTACATCCTGACATCACGCAGTTTGCTACAACACAATTACAAAGCATCCCTGTCAAGTGGAAGTGGAGATCCGCACAAGTAATTCAAGGGATGGACATAGCAAGCCTTATTAGATTGAACAAAGGTTTTTATCTTATGTGCTAATAAAATCAGGCACCCCTATAGTATAGGCCGACATTTTATAGCCCTGCAACGTACAGGCCTACATTTTATAGGCATACATTCATAGGCCTATTTTTCAGTAGTTTATGAATCACCCTGTGTACTGACAAATCCAGGACAAGAGAATGATCGTATAGCAGTAACACAAAAACAGAAAAAGATAAAATGCTAAATACTAAATTACGTGTAGAAAATACCAGTAAAGGGTGCCAAAAATATTTTTACGTCTGCATCTGTATTATTTCAAACAGCATTATTCGAGCATTATTATATTTTGCAGCATAACCTACGATTGGAGAGAAGTGTTAGTGAGCCAAATCACGGACTACTTTCATAATTTCGTAACCATCCGCACTTGTGCAGGTAGCTATTGCAATCTTTTTGCAGATAGTTAATCTTTGTTCTGGATAGCATTTTATTAAATTTTCGCGAATTAAAGTTAGAACGGCATCCACAGCTGCTGCCATTTACTGTAGCGCCATCTATTGTCCATTATATTGTTTAATTGGGCAGGAAGCATAGGAACAGACCAAGAAATGTTTACAAATTAGTAAACGTGAGCTATGCTAATTTAAATTATTAAAGTAAGAAAATCTGGTATAGGCCATTACGTCCTTGGGCACCAGGGAGCAATCTGTAAATGTTAATTACTGTATAATTACTGTATTACTGATAGATGGCGCCACGGTATAATTTTGTTGATTTATACAGTTTACCTTTCACGCAGTTTGCTCCACAATACTCGATTGCCGCTATTGTTTTTATTTTATTTTTTATTATTATTTCAGTTTATTGCTTTATTTGTACTTTATTAAACAAGAAGTATTGGTCTCTTTTCAAATTTGGTAGTCTTGAAAAAGACTGTTTGAATGAATGGGGAGGAGGGGGGGGGGGCAAACTGTACGAATGTTTATTCCATTTCAATTCCGCTGAGCACGGATTCGCTTTCTTCTGTTTCATCACTTGATCCGTTTACTTGGAATACCATGCTTTCAACAAGCGTGTCGGTTAAGTTATCCGCCTCCCACATCTTATTTTCTTCATTAATCGCATGGCTAACGTCATTCTTCCAATTTTCGATTGTAACTTGCAGAAACGCCTGAGGTACAAGTTCAGCCACTTCTTTTATCTTGAAGGTCTTATTGTTGGCAGAAACAAATCCTTTAATTTGGCTCCATACAAGTTCGATTGGATTTAATTCGCAATGATACGGTGGTAAGCGTAAAATTTGGTGTCCGTGAAGCAACGCCAGCTCATCAAGACGATAACGATCGTAAGCATTTTTGGCACCATCAACCAAACTGTACAGTTCTCGATTTAGCATCGTTGCATTAAATGGAATGTTTTTTTCCATTAACCAGGCTTGAAGATCGGCTTTACGCGAATATTTCGTAGGGATTCGCTCCATCTTTACGGAATGATACGATGCGTTGTCCATCACGATAACGCTGTCGGGTTTAATATTCGGGAGTAGCTGATTTTCAAACCAATCCTCGAAACGATCGCCATCCATCTCTTCGTGGTAATCACCAGTGCTCTTTTTGGCTTTGAATACAAGATTTGCACCTGGCACAAAACCGTCTTCATTCCCAGCGTGCAAAATAATAAGCCTACCACCTTTCCCACTTGCGGCTTTCAACCCAGTTGTCAGTCCTTTTTGAAAAGCGTCACGTTTGCTTTTAACAGTAGAATCGATCCAAACTTTCGAGTTGGTGTGTCCGGCATTTATCCAAGTTTCGTCTAAATAATATATTGTCTTCTTCTCTTCTCTGTACTGTTTGATAGCCCGCAAATATCGGCGACGCCACAAAACAATATCGTCCCGTTCAATGAGCAGAGAAGCACGCTGACGTTTCTTGTAAACAAACCCCAAGTCACGCATGATTCGCAGGGTAGTTGCCGCACTCACAGTCGGTAGATCGTCATCTTCGTTAATAGCACGTCGTACCATTTCAACGGTGGGAATTTGATTCAGCCGGTTAAAGTCGTGCACTTTCCTACGAATGGCAGAAAGTGTAAACTCACCGTATTTTTGCTTAAGAGTTTTTGTACCGAGCCTTGCTGGCCTCTTCTTGCCCGGCGTACTCAATCGTCCGCTGGTTGCCTTGCATTCTTTTTTCAAGTTGTAAACAGAACACAACGATACGCCAGTTAAAAAAGCGGTTTCCTTTGCAACATCGGTGATGGACCTTGCAGCATCTCTTTGACGAAGTCTGGAATAAACATTCAATACAGTTTGCTTTTGGGAACTGGTGAGGGGTTTTCCGGGAGGCTGGCGTTTAAAAAACGTTGCAGGTGAACTCTTCGATGAAGAAGCCGTGGCCGCCATGTTGTTTTGTTGAATTCGATGGCTTCGGGCCCGACACGGACAATTTAGTTAGCGCTGGCTAATTAAAGTTTTAGACTCGTCAACCGATTAACAAACAGCGCTATATTTAATTTAAAAAACGCTGGCAGCATTTTGAGCAAATAAACTGTACGATTTATTAGTGGTGAACGGCGGTCTACTTCTTGCAGTGTAAGAGCGCAAACTCTTACCGAACGGTAATTAGGCTCGATCGCGTCGCTAACACTTCTCTCCAATCGTAGGTTATGCTGCAAAATATAATAGTATTTACATAAAGTCATCAGCCGGTTCCCTCCTAATTTGTGCTAAGACACGAACAGCTTTGGATACGAGTTAGTGGTCTCGTGTAGGCATAACTTGCATTCCGACGGTGGCGTTTTCACTTGACCTTCTGCAGTTGTTTCGCCAAGTGAGGGGTCTTCAGAAAGTGAAGTGATAAAGCCGATAGGAAAATCTGTACGGAGCAGGATGTAAAGAAAAAATTCTTAAAATACAAGTGAAACAAGAAAACCCATATAAAGTGTAGTACTAACTCTAATTACAAGTAATGTAAGGTACGTGGTGGTTACAATAATTCAGTCTCGTTTTGAGGAAATGTTTGTGCTGATTGAGTGAGTAAGGTAAACGAAATCAGCGTTTGTGATCGGCAACAGCAGAGGTAGTATTTCCTAAATACAGTTAGTAGGTAGTAGGCTAAATATTTATTCATTAATGAAAATGAGCGACTTTCTACGTTCAATAAAAGGACATTGGCCCCAGAACAAAAGTTTATGAGGTATAGATTCAGAATGCTAACATTACAACTCTGGAATTCGACCATTTTTAGTTTAGTTTACCATTTGTATTAGGCACTGATGCACTAAGAAAAACACACACTTTATTTGGGTCACTTTCTTGTGAACATCTGCTTGACCATATTAGTTGCAACAAGAAATATCCTCGAGCGAAGCGACACGCGTCCCAAAAAGTCCTTTTTCTTAGTCCAGTTAGTAAGTGGTACGCTAAATATTTACTTAGTAGTGAAAATGAATCTGGTGAATCTTATCATATCAAAAACCAAAACTGGTAAAAGATGCCGCAAAGTTTCGAATGATTTCGCCCTTCAAAGGAGTAATATCAACACACCAAAACATTCGCCGAGTTAATCGCACCGACTAATAGTTCGAAGGTTAAATGAAAACTAGAACATTGCTACTTTCAGTAGCAATGTATAAGTTTTCATTTAACATTCAAAATATTATTCGGTGCGATTAAGTGGGCGAATGTTTTGGTGTAATGATATAATTCCTTTGAAGGACCGAACTATTCGAAACTTGGTGGCTTCTTTTACCAGTTTGCTTTTTGATATGATATCACTCCTATTTTTTAATTTTGTATTGACTCAACTCCACTACCGTGCAGATTTGTAATAAAGTGCCACGTCAACAAGAAATTGGTTTCCAACAATTTGCTACTACTTTTTGTCTATAGGTCGAACCATTCTTAACTTAGTGACCTCTTTATAGGTTTTTGGTTTGGTTTTAATTTTGTTGTAATTTGTTTTATTTACTTAGTTTTGGTGTATTGATATCACTCCCTTGAAAAGCCGAACCACTCTCAGCTTGGTGGCCTCTTTACCAGTTTTTGGCTTTGTTTATTTTGTTTTGTTTTTTAGTTTGTTTATTTTTAGTGAATTGGACGTGAATACAATTTCTTTGCTACGTTGTTTAGATGTATCTTGATACACTAGTGTGTGTGTCTAGGCAAGCACGTCAGTGTGCATGTTCTCATTGTCCGAACTTTGGCCGTCCAATGAGAGACGATGCCGACAATACTAACAATGGTTATAACAATATTTTTGTACTTACACGCTCTCCCACGCCATTCCCGTTACGCCCCAAGCTCCAAACCATAAAAGGTACGCAGTTCGTATTGTAATGCACCCATTCGTTCAATTTCATAGCTGGAAGCCTTCCCGTTATCTCGGTAGCAATGAATAATCACTCTGGGATTTAACATGGGCTAGCTAGTAGTAATACATTTCCAACGTTATTGAGGGTCATATTTTGCATTGAAAGCAGATAAGCAGACATTCCTACACGAGTTATTTTTTGTCAGCTGGGTCATTGCTCTCGATTTCAACACAATTTAACCTTTGTAATGCATTATTATTTTTCCCCAATTACCTGAAATGTGCCCAACTACGCTTAGGATATAAGACACTGCTATGGCGTCCGCTAAATTGGTTTAAAACCTCGACAATTGAATAGATGTGATGTTTGTTACCTAACTTGGCGCGACGCTAGTATGTGACGAATGAGTATAAACAAAGAGAAAAGACAGAATAGTTACAGTTACCGTTTGGTCATACTTACACTTACGAAAAACGCGTATAATGCGTACTACGATCATTTGCTTGATCATTTTGACTGTATTTGGTGTGGAATTATCCGTCTTCCGTCTTATGTAAATTATTCGGATTACTTTCTTGACATCTGTTTCATAATTTTTGCTGGGAGTGTCTGTCAGCACCACACGAGTCGCAACAAATCTCCTCGAGCGCAACGAGACGTGCCGGAATGAGCGAGCAAAGCGAGCGACTCCGCTAGTCCCTCCTCATTAAAAAGATTCAATTTATGCTTGGTTGGTTGGGTGCTTGGGGTAGGTCCTCTTCTCTTCTGGAAGTAGAAGGCTACAAGTATGGGAAGTTTGTCAAAAGAAAACAAAGTAATCCGTTCTTTGTGTAGGCGTATTTTTAAAGCCCGAGCTGGGTCCTAAATGTCCGAAATTAACGAAAAATGACCATTTGCAACAATCAGCAACAATCACCCAACAATGCCTCAACAATACATGACTGCATGATTGTAGTCAAATTTTTTTCGAAATTATCTGGGACGTCCATCAACAATGGTGTGGCGGCAAAGGACTTCTGAGTCAATAACTAGTTGTTCTTAGTAACAATCAGTAAACATGCGTAGCTTTGTGCAGTACTATTTTATCATATCAAAAACCAGAACTGGTAAAAGGGGTCGCCAAGTTCCTAATGATTCGGCCCTTCAACGGGGTGATATCAACACACCAAAACATTCGCCAAGTTAATCGCACCGCTTAATAATTCGAAGGTTAAATGAAAAGTAGAACATTGCTACTTTCGGTAGCAATATTCAAGTTTTCATTTACCATCCAAAGTATTATTCGGTGCGATTAAGTTGGCGAATGTTTTGGTGTGTTGATATCACTCCTTTGAAGGGCCGAACCATTCGGAAGTTGGCGACCCCTTTTACCAGTTCTGGTTTTTGATATGATATCACTTCTTTTTTTTTTAATTGTGTATTGACTCAACTCCACTACCGTGCAGATGAGTAACAGAGTGCCACGTCAACAAGAAATTGGTTTTCAATAGGTCGAACCATTCTCAACTTAGTCACGTCTTTATTGGTTTTTGGTTTGGTTTTAATTTTGTTGTAATTTGTTGTATTTAGTTAGTTTTGGTGTGTTGATATCACTCTTTTGAAGGACCGAATTATTCTCAACTTGGTGGACTCCTTACCAGTTTTTGGCTTTGTTTATATTGCTTTGTTTTTACACTCAGTTTATTTTTCGTGAATTGGATGTGAATAAAATTTCTTCGTAACGTTGTTTAGATTTATCGTGATACACTAGTGTGTGCCAAGGATCACGTTCTCATTGTCGGAACTTTGGCCGTCCAATGAGAGACGATGCAGACAATACTAACAATGGTTATAACAATATTTTCGTACTTACGCGCCCTCCCACGCCATCCCTGTTACTTCCCCAGGCTCTAAACCATAAAAAAGTACGCAGTTCGTATTGTACTGCACCCATTCGTCCAGTTTCATAGCTGGAAGCTTTCCCGTTATCTCGGAATCGATGAATAATCACCCTATGGTATTTAACATGGGGATGAACGGACTAGCTAGCTACGCAGTAACACATTTTCAACGTTATTGAGGGGCAGATTTTGCATTGAAAGCAGCATAGCTGGAATTCAAACACGAGTTAATTTTTGTCAGGTAGGTTATTGCTCTCGATTTCAACACAATTTAAGCCTTTGTATCGCATTATTATTTTTCCCCAAGTACCTGAAATGTACCCAACTACGCTTCAAGATATAAGACACTGACGCTATGGCGTCGCGCTACAATGGTTTACAACCGCAACAATTGAATTGATGTGATGTTGGTTGTGATGTTTGTTGCCTAACTTGGCGCGACACACAAGCGTGTGTCTAGATTACCCGTTTTAAAATTGGAGTCATTCATCGATTCTATAATAACTGACAAATCTAGGACGAGAGAGTAATCGTCTAGCAGCAACACAAAGATAGAAAAAGATTAAATGCTAAATACTAAATTGCGTATGGAAAATATTTTGACATCAGAAAAGGATGCCAGGAATACTTTTACGTCAGCGTTTGTATAATTTTCAAACAACAATATTCGCCCATTAGTTTTACGTAAGGTCACCAGTCAGTTCCCTCCTTATTTGTGCTAAAACACGAGTAGCTTTGGATAAGAGTTATTTGTCTTGTGTCGTTGTGTAGGCCTAATTTACATTCAAGCCGTGGCGTTTTCACTTGATTTCTGCAGCAGTTTCGCCAAGTGAGAGGTCATTAGAAAGTGAAGTGGTAAGGAACCAATTGAAAAATCTTCACTAAGCAGGATGTAAAGAAAAAATTCTTAAAATAAGTGAAACAAGAAAACCCATGTAAAGTGTAGTTGTAACAGAAATCACAAGTTCTTGGTGTTACATTGATTCAGTCACATATCTGAGGAAATGTGTGCGCTGATTGAGTGAGCGATGCCAACGAAAATCAGCGTTTATCATCAGAAACAGCCCTTTTCCTTAAAAAAAGTCATCGGCCCCAGGGCACGGCGCTGATCGAGGAGAGCGAAAATCGTTTGTCATCGGAAACAGCACTTTGTCCTAAGTAGTAGGTTAAATATTTATTCAGTAGTGAAAATGGCAGAATTTCTACGTTGGATGAAACGTCATTGGCCCCAGCACAAAAGCTCTAACAGAAAAGAAAGAGTAGGCGCAGATACCGTTTGTTTATGAACTGTAACCTTACAAAAAACACGTACTAAACTAATAATCATTTGCTTGATCATTTGACTGTTTTTAGTGTGGAATTGTCCGTCTTCGCATAAGTGTTGCAACAAGAAATATCTTCGAGCGAAGCGAGACGCGGCGGATGAGCGAGCGAAGCGAGAAAAACGAAAAATGATCATTTGCAACAATCAGCAAAAATCACCCAACAATGCTTCAACACTACATGACGTCATGACTGTTGCCAATGTTTTTTCTTGGAAGCCTCGAAGCCCTCCAGAACTTCCATCAACAATGATCTAACGGCAACCGACCAATAACCTGTTGTTCTCAGTAACAATCAGTAGTAAAGACCCGTAGGTTGTCGCAGTACTATTTTATCATATCAAAAACCAAAACTGGTAAAAGGAGCCGCCAAGTTCCAATGGTTCCGCTCTTCAAAGGAGTGATATCAACATACCAAAGTATTACCTAAGTATTATTAGGTTCGATTAAGTTAGCGAATGTTTTGGTGTGTTGATATCACTCCTTTGAAGGGCGGAACCATTTGGAACTTGGCGGCTCCTTTTACCAGTTTTTGTTTTTGATATGATATCAGTCCTTTTTTTAAAAATTGCGTAATAAACTCAACTCTACTACTGTGCAGACGAGTAATAAAGTGGCACGTCAACAAGAAATTGGTTTTCAACAATTTGCTACTACCTTTTGCCTATAGGACGAACCATTCTCAACTTGGTGGCCTCTTCACCAGTTTTTGGCTTTGTTTATTTTGCTTTGTTTAAAGAGTTTATTTATTAGTGAATACAATTTCTTTGGCAACGTTGTAGAAATTTATCGTGCTACACTAGTATGTGTTTCGTCACGCACGTCAGTATACATGTTGTCATTGACCGAACTATGGCTGTCTAATGAGAGACGATGCCGACAATACTAACAGTTGTTATAACAATATTTTCGTACTTACGTGCCATCCCGCACTATCGTCGTTAAACCCCTTGGCTCCGAACCATAAAAGGTACGCAGTTCGTATCGTACTGCAGCCATTCATCCAATTTCGTAACTGGAAGCCGTCCCGTAATCTCGGTATCGATGAATAACCACCCTATGGAAATTAACATGGGGATGAGTGGACTAGAATTAGCTAGCTAGTTAGCTAGTAGCTAGCTAGTTACGCATTTTCAACGTTATTGAGGGTCAGATTTTTTCATTGAAATCAGCTTAGCTGGCATTCCTACACGAGTTAATTTTTGTCAGGTGGGTTATTGCTCTTGATTTCAACACAATTTAAACTTCGTACCGCATTATTATTTTTTCCCAAGTACCTGAAATGTGCCCAACTATGCTTTAAGATATAAGGCACTGACGCTATGGTGTCGCGCTACAATGGTTTACAACCTCGACAATTGAATTGATGTGATGTTTGTTGTGATGATTGTTGCCTAACTTGGCGCGAGTGTGTCTAGATTACCCGTTTTAAACTTGGTTCATTGAAATTCTATAAACTGTCAAATCCAGAACAAGAGAACAATCGTTTAGCCTAACACACAAAAAAAATTTAATAGCTAGATACTAAATTACGTGTAGAAAATATATTGACACCAGTAAAGATGCCAAGAATATTTTTACGCTTCCATCTGTATCATTTCAAACAGCAATATTCGAGTATTAGTCTTTACGTAAAATCATATGCCGGTTCCTTCCTTATTTAAGGATAAAACACGAGCAGGTTTGGATACGAGTTACTGTTTTGTGTAAGCCTAACTTCAATTCAAACCGTGGTAATAAAAAACCGATGGAAAATCTGTAGAGAAAAATTCTTAAAAGAAGTGAAACAAGATAACCCATGTAAAGTGGAGTGCTACCAAAAATTTCAAGTGATGTGTGGTTCTTAGTGGTAACATTAATTCAAGTCACGATCCTGAGGAAATGTGTGCGCTGATTGAGGGACGAAGCAAAAAGAATGAGCGTTCGTAATCGGAAACAGCACTTTTTTTTGAATAAATTTATTCATAGTGAAAATGACAGACTTTCTACGTTGGATAAAAGGTCGTTGGCCCCAGCACAAAAGTGTAACAGGTAGAGATACAGATACAGAATGCTAACATTTCAACTCTGGAATCATATTATTTGACCATTTTTGTTTTGTTTACCATCTACATAATTAAAATCTTACGATGTGCGTGCGTGCGTGTTTATACCTCTACTCCTCCGTAACCAAAGCACCTACAAAGATGGGAGTAGGACGAAACGAAAGAATTAAATTTCGCTTTTAATAGGCCTATTTTCATCGCTGTAACATGATATTATCACCCTCAAATATGCGAAAAACACTGAAAAACTAACGTGAAAGTTTTTTTTACCCGCATGATGTTTGTTCATGACGTCATAGTTTGTTCATGAAAACCTCCTCGAGCGAAGAGAGATAATCTGGAAAAGGATGCACGAACGATGTATTTTGCAACACACCACATATACATCTTAAAATTGGTTTTGTATTAACCAATGAATTGATTAATCGATGCATGGAAAAATCAAACCAATAGATTTGGTTTTAAAAGGGTGTCAAACATTCGTGTTTCTGAAGACGCGTGGATTGAAAGAGCAAAGCGAGCTATTCTCCACGTAAACTAAACTGTTTTAATGTATGTTTCGCTTTGCTCTATCAACGTTCATCTCTCACCTTCGCAGGGAATTACATCTGACGTGCTGCAGATGTTTCTCCAAGTGAGGGATCGCCCAGAAAGTGAAGTGATTAGACGCTCATGAAAAAGTCTTTACTGAGCAGGTCGTAAAGAACAATATTCTAAAAATAAATAAAACAAGAAAACCCATATAAAGTGTATACTAACACAAATTACAAGTGGTGTGTGGTGCTTGGTGGTTACATTGATTCAGTCACGATTCTGAGGAAATGTTTGCGCTGATTGAGTGAGCGAAGCGAACGAAAATCAGCGTTTGTCATGAGAAACAGAGCTTTTCTAATAGACTGCTTGATCTTTTTGCTTGATTCCTTGGACGTAAAAAAATAAGATTGACCTTCTCTCGAGATAACCGATATCGCAGACTACACTCATATAATTTTCTTAATCTTTTTTATGTGGAAGGTCTGTCTGTATCATTAAGTTTTGCAGCAAGAAATCTCATCGAGCGCAGCGAGACGACGCGGAATGAGCGAGCGAAGCGAGCGACTCCGCTAGTCTACATAATTAAGGACGTAGGATGTGCGTGCGTGCGTGCGTGTTTGTACCTCTACTCCTCTGGAACCAAGGCACCTACAAAGATGGGAGTAAGATGAAACGAAAGATAATAAATTGCGCTTTTAATAGGCCTATTTTCATCGCTATGACTTGATATTATCACCCTCAAATATGCGAAAAACCCTGAAAAACTAACGTCAAAGTTTTTTTTAAACCCTCTTGATGATTGTTTATGACGTCATAGTTTGTTCATGAAAACCTCCTCGAGCGAAGAGAGATGATCTGGAAAAGAATGCACGGACTACGTATTTCGCAACAAACCACATATACATCTTAAAATTGGTTTTGTATTAATTGGCTTGATGCAGTGAAAAATCAAAACAAAAGATTTGGTTTTAAAACGGTGTTTGCGCTGATTGAGTGAGCGAAGCAAACGAAAATCAGTGTTTGTTATCAGAAACAGTGCTTTTCTGATAAATTGCTTGATCTTAACTTTTTGCTCGACTCCTTGGACGTAAAAAAATAATACTGACCTTCTCTCGAGATAACCGATATATCTTACTACACTCTTATAATTTGCTTGATCGTTTTTTATGTGGAAGGTCTGTATAATAAGTGTTGCAGCAAGAAATCTTCTCGAGCGCAGCGAGACGACGCGGAATGAGCGAGCGAAGCGAGCGACTCCGCTAGTTTCTATTATGAACTGATGCACTAAGAAAAAAACGAATATTGAACATTTGTCTTCATAATTTTGTCTTCAAATTTGTCTTCAAATCAATGATCTTTCTTGAACATTTGTTTCATAATTTTCGCTGGGAGTGTCTGTCGGCCCCATATGAGTTGCAACAAGATATCTCTTCGAGCACAGCGAGACGCGGTGGAATGAGCTAGCGAAGCGAGCGACTCCACTAGTTAAAAAGATTAAATTTATGGTTGATTGGTTGGTTGGGGTAGTTCGTCTTCTCTTCTGGTTGTACAACGCTACAAATATGAGAAGTTTGTCAAAAGAAAGCAAATTAATCCGTACGTTGTGTTGGCGTATTCTTAAATTGTGGGGTAGATACTAAATATATGAAATTAACGAAAAATGACCACGAAAAAGACCTCGAAGTTGGCAGCTATTAACGATAAAAAAGCTTTTTTTTCCAGTAGATGCAGGCTTTCAGAGCTGAGCTGAATTGTTTCAAAGTAAGCACCGACAATTATTGCGTGCGCGACCGTTGACACTCGGTAAATGAACAATTACAAGTGAAACAATAGGGTCATTTTGTTGTGGAATGTGGCATTGTCGATGTTTTGAATTTCGTTGATGAGCGGTCTTAACTTGCTTACCTGAATGCTGGCTTTCTCAGTGATTAACTTATTTTTTTAAACTTCAATCAAACTTCGTAGTGGCTTTTCCGGGGCTACACCAAAGTATCCGTGGGAATGTCCTGGCTTTCCCGACCAGGAAGTCGTGAAAAGGTGGAGAAAAGGAGAAAGGGTAGGAGGGAGAGAAATCATATGCCGAGGGAGGGGAGACGATTCTTTGAGGGGGAGGCGTATTGGCGGGGAGGGGGGGGAGAACCAAAGACCAAACACCTGGAGTGCCGGAGAGATACAATCCCCACACAGGGGGAGTCTGGGAGGGGGTGAGTGGGGTGTAGGTGGTGTTAGGGGGCACGGAAAGGGGTAGAACAGTACGGATGGAGGGGGGGGGCGAAATTGACAGCCTCAGTTACTTTCCTAAGACGACAAAACACCTGCAGAGTCTAAGTTCGGGAAATTCAATCATCGTGCAGCATGCACGGGTCCACCTAGTCTATCTATCTATATCCACCCAAAAGCAAAACTGGTAGAAAAACCCGCTAAGTTTCCAAAAACGGTCGGCCTTTGACGCTAGTGATATCATTCCACCAGGGAAAGGCCGCCAAGATTAATCCTATTAGCCAAGTTAATCGCACATACTAATAGTTCGAAAGTTAAATGAAAACTAGAATATTGCTACTTGAAAATCTTCAAGTTTTTATTTAATGCTGAAGTATTATTCGGTGCGATTAACTTGGCTAATAGGATTAACCTTGGCGGCCTTTCCCTGGTGGAATGATATCACTACCTTCGAAGGCCGACCGTTTTTGGAAACTTGGCGGGTTTTTCTACCAGTTTTGTTTTTGGATGGATATCAAAACTTTCATAGGACTGTGAACGTACATAAGGTTACACCGTCTGTTTAAGATGCTTCAATTCCATTTTTGCACACACTGACTAACAATCGCTGATTTCGTTCGCTTCGCTCACTCAATCAGCGCTTCCCCTTCAGTTGTTTTGTTTATCCCAGCAATTTCCCCTTAATTTTTCAAGACTTCGTTCACATTTAGTCATGCAGAAACCCCCGAAGGTAGCTGTTACTAAAACAGCAGAACGCGAAGCATCAAGGAACGCGGTAGCGGTCCTTATGTAAGCCTCAGCATGAACTTCCATGTTAAACGTCAAACTTTGAACTATAGTCTCGCCCAGAATTGACATAGACCAACGAACTTCGGTATTTTGGGTCGTGTCGTATCTCTTTCATTGAATTACAAATTTTAATGACAACATTCAAACCGTTCGGCGTCCACAGCATGGCCATTTCTTGTTGTTGTTGGGACTCTTTGCCCTCACCTAGAGACCGAACCACTGAACCGATTTTCAAGTTCTATAGCTTAAAACGTAGGTATTGACATGGCTTAGGGCCTTTTGCAGGCTACTTTAATGTAACTACAATATTCTTAACACGGAAAGCCAAATGGGCTAAACCATTTGCTCTCACCTAGAGATGGAACCAATGAAGCGATTTTCAATTTGTTTAGCTTAATACGTAGGTAATAACACAGACCAAGGCCTTTTGAACCCCATTCTGATGTGACTGCAGTAGTCTAGTCGGCAAAGCAATTATTATGCAGAGCACTGGGCAGAAATCATAATGTACTCTTTACCCTCACTTGTATAGTGAACCACTGATTTTATAGGTCTATAGCTTAAAACGTAGGTATGGATAAGGCCTAGAGCCTTTCGCAGGCCATTTTAATGTAATTACAATATTCTTGACACGGAAAGCCAAATGGGCTAGAACGTTTGCTCCAACCTAGAGATCGAACCAATGAACTGATTTTCAATTTGTATAGCTTAAAATGTAGGTATTAACACCAACCGGGGCCTTTTGGACACGATTTTGATGTGACTGCAGTATTCTCGTCGGCAGAGCAATTATTATTGTAGAGCACTTGGCAGAAATCCTTAATTGGAATAACACATTTTTGCAGATCGAGCTAGAAACATGAAAATTGGTACAAAAGTCTTGGACCCCATTTAATACCCCCAAAATGTCTTCAGCACCTTCCCTCCCTCCCAGCACCTTCACCCCGTGCCACCTCCCAGGGGTTTGGGCAACAAATTCTTATAGATCAAGCTAAAATCATGAAATTTGGTGCACAAGTCATTCTTAGCAGTATAAATCGAATCAGCCATGGAACCCACATGAAATACCTACAAAGCGACCCTAGCACCCCCCTGTTCCCCCTCACTGAGGTGTGACCAACAAATTCTTGCGGATCGAGGAAAAAGCATGAAACTCGGCACTTAAGTCATTCTTAGCATTACAAATCAAACCAAGCATGGAACCTCACGAAATATCCCAAGGGTCCCCCTAGCGCTCCCCTGTGCCCCCTCTCTGGTGCTTGACCAACAAATTATTGCATATCGGGCTAAACGCTTGAATTGCGATACACAAGTCATTCATTAGTACAAATTGAACTATCTATGGAACCCCCTTGTTGTTGATCTTCTTCGGGATGTCTTGCTCTCACGTAGAGATCGAACCAAAGAACCGATTTTCACATTTTATAGCACTTAAAATTGAGTATTAAATAGGCTTTCTAATAACAGTTAATTTAAGGTGATTACATTTTTACTTTTCTGTGTTATTCTTGCTGAGACAAGGAATAAAATAATGGATATTAGTATAAAAAAACGCTTAAGCTTATAAAATACGGACGTAAGCCTTAAAACACCTTAAAGCTGTTAACGAACAGATATTAGAAAA